>AYEL01072066.1:0-33811 GCA_000484575.1 Olivierus martensii
TTAATTCAAATTTTAACATTAAATAGAAATTTTAGTTTAATTAAGATAGGAAACTCATGTAGAGACTAAATTCTATTTTCTTATTCGATAAAATAAATCCATTATTTTCTATAAGATATTTAAAAAAAAATTTAAAACTACATAATATCTGAACTTTTATCGGTTTCGTTGAGTTAATATAATTTATTTAACGGGGAAAAACAAAATAAACTAGAATTTATAAATAAATTATATAATAATAAAACCTCAACAATAAAATATTATTGAAAAAATTATCAATTGAAAGCAATTTTCAAGAAGAATAAAAGGCGAATTGAAAAATCAGATTTACTTTTAGATAATTATAATAAAGGTAATTATTTTTCTAATGAAGTAAACACCCTTCCAATATGCCATTTGTCTTCGACCGGAAAAGGTGGTACGACACCGTATGGGCTCGTCCACATATACCGGGCTTAATGTGAAATGTGATGGAACGACTAACTTCGTGGGCTGGGGTCGTATATACTGGTTATGATTTAACTGGTTCGGCCAAGGTCTTTCCCGTCATCAGCCTATTAGAGTAGTAGAAGAACGAGTAGCCGTCGTAGGTCTCTCTACATAGATCGATCAGTATTTGTCCAGCATTATCGAGTGTGTTTGTCCAGTCGGTCATGGCTCCAACTGGTCTTCGGCCATAAATACATATATCGATCAGTATTTTTCCAGCATTATCGAGTGTGTTTGTCCAGTCGGTCATGGCTCCAACTGGTCTTCGGCCATAAAAAGACTACAAACGGTTAGGCCTGTCTCGTTTTCGGCGGATTTAACGAACCTAACATCGGAATTCGGTGGACAGAATAGTATATGGATGCCTGTTTTTTTGTCAATAGATGACGCCACACTCCATCTCGTAGAATACTATGTGGCGGGGCGAAACAAGCCCTTCCACAGGCTGCCCATCCCTGCTTTTTCGGCGTATTTAACGAACCTAACATCGGAATTCGATCGACAGAATAGTTTATGGATGCCTGTTTTTTTGTCAATAGATGACGCCACACTCCATTCTCGTAGAATACTATGTGGCGGGGCGAAACAAGCCCTTCCACAGGCTGCCCATCCCTGCGGAGGGATCAGCCGGATTGTGGAGGACGGGAATCGACGGGCCGGGCCCGGACCCCATGATAAATATTTTCAAGGGGTGCGGACCCCATGATAAATAATTTCAAGGGGTGGGACCCGAGACTCGAACCCGGGTCCTCCAGAGTGGAAAGCCGAAGCGTTTCCACGCGGCCAATCCGGCCGACGATGGCAGCTGCCAATAAAACTTATCAAAGACTGGCTGGATTAATATCCATGATGGAGTAAATGAAAGTTGATAACTGTGGTTCGGCCCAGCTTTGACTCCTGAAAAACTGGAAGTGTCGAAATTAAACCTAGGACTTCAAAGTTGTAAGCGAATACTTCACCACGCGGCCATTCGACTGACTCAAAAGCACTTTTAATAAAGAACAAATTTTGAATCTAATTTCCATTATAATATTTTTAACTTTTATTACTATAAAACATTAATAACTTAATTCTTTATTGGTGTACCTCAGCGGCGGCTCGCCCATAAGGGCTGCAGTGCTGCAGCCCTCCCACCAAAATGAAGACATTTTAAAATTATTATAGCTATTACATTACTATACAATTATTTTACAAAAACATATTTTTCCCGATAATTCGAATTTGGATCGCAATAATTGGAATTTTGGTATCAAATTATAAACCGCGATAATTCGAAAATCGCGATAATCGAAACCGCGATAATCGAGGTAGTCCTGTAATAATAATAATAATAATTTAAATGTTTTTGCATATATCATATGTGTATTTTTATTTTTATCCATTTATTCACTCAATGTGTATTTTAAAAAAATAAACAGAAAATATTGAAACTTCCAAAGAGGAAACTTCTAAGCACAAATCCATAAATGTTAGAACTTTTATGTTCTATGAATTTTTATATTCATAGTATTTCCTGGTATATTGTGTTGTCATATTATTAAACTATTTAAGTGTCCCATATTCAGAATTATATATTTAAATTATAAAAATATAAAATAAGTTTCATATTTGTTTATATACAAGTATGGGATAATTATATGCAAAAATTCAAAAGTACTTGACAATATCAAATACTAATCATAATTGAAATTATAAAATATTTTTAGTTCTAATTAGACTTATTTATTAAAGTTTAAATATATTTGTAATATTAGATAAACAACAACAATTATATAATCCTAAACAAGCCAAATTTTTCCCCTAGTGAATTATTTTAGAACTAAACTGCTATTTTAATAATTATATATTAATTATGCTATGGTTGCCATCAATTGGATTAATAATTATTTATTTTAATTTGAGCTGAAATGGTACTATAACATAAATAATAAATAATTATTAAAATGGTAGTTTAGTTCTAAAATAATTCACTAAGAGTAAAATTTATCTTGTTTAAGATTATTTGTTTAACAATTCTTTAGTTAGATTTAAAAATAAATAAAATAATTATTGTCAATGTAATAAATTACTTTAATATATTTATATTTTTTTATATATCAATTATTAGTTATTTTTTATTGATTTTTATATTATTTTTAAAACAAATAGAAATTATACTCTGAAATATATGCCATGGCCAATTCATGATGCTACTTCTGCCATGAAAGTTGCACCTGAGAAGACCGAAACTGCTTTTCGTAAGGTATTGCATCAAAATTCTAAAGTACCTTGTATAGAAAATTTTTGTTTTATGATGGTATCTATAAAATAATTGTTTTCTGTCTGAATAGAAGTCATTATCTATGTCTTTAGATACTCAAAACCCATGTTTAACAAAAATATTTATTCAAAAAATTACAGTAAATTAATGCTAATAAAATTTCTAAAAATAATATTAAAATTGATAGTTGATCATTAATAGTTGCTGTATAAAATATATACATTCTTGTTTCTGAAAATTGCAACATCAAGAAAGATGTGAGCTATTCAAATAAAATTTGTCACAGATTATTTATATTACAAGAGATAAGTCATTAGATTTATAAAATTCTACAAATTGTTTTAGACACAAATTTACTATTTCATGCTATCATGTCTCAGACAGCTATCCCTTCAGTATTGTGAGATGCCAGCAGTCCATATAATTACACAGGCCTTGGCCTTGCATGGATATCGTCAGGATCTGACACCAGTCAGTATCGGAATGAACAATGCTGACAAACATGCAGGTTTGCCCAGCGGATGATGATGTGTGGGTTATAGTTGTGGATAAGGATGGAGAGGAGCTCAGGAACACAATGATAAGCAACTTATATAGTTAACACCTTCGATCTTTATTCAAGAGAGAAATCATTACATCATAACCCAAATTGGGAAGATAAATATCTTATGAAATTGAAGGTTCTTGGCAAATCCTGACTTTATACAACTTCTATATGTGGGTTTTCCGGGTGGAACGGAAATGCAGAAAAACAGGCTGATGGCCTAGAAGCGGTCCATGTTCAATGCCTGAGTCGGGGTGACAAACGAGACAACTCGAAGAATTGAGTCGGAGATCACATTGAATTAAATTCAATAACTTCTTTATTAATTGAAATAAATACGAGAGAGATTTGGAATTTACAAGAATAATTTCCCGATTAAATAAAGAGAGTTGTACCCGGAGGTAACAAAACTTCACTTGGACGGCATGGATGACACTAACAGTCATTAGTCCTTTTTTTACTTTAGTCTTTAGTCCAAAATATCGATGAGTATAAACACAGCACAACAGACATCTTCAGTAGAAGAGGATTACTATTTAATTTCCGTCAAAGTCTTCCTGGATAAATAAGGAGATTATAGGAGCGAGTACGCAAAAACAGGAGAGGATGCACAAAGTTAGAAACAGCAAATTAAACAAGCCAAGACTTAGAACCAAAAAGCAAGAACCAAAAGCCTCGACCTTCATTTTCCAGCTCTTTTGTGCGCCTGATCTCTCTTCACCCCTTTTTCCTGGAATGAATGTTATTGTTTTTTACACAATCATCCTGATAGATCAGGTAACATTCCTAACACGACATTTGAATAAACCATCTTAAATTATTACTTCCAAAGAACAATAAGACAATCCGACACCTCCTGTTTCTCAATCAACTGCGTCATTAGATTTAATTTCAACTGCGTCGTTAAATTTGATTTCGATTTGAATCCATAACAACAAAAAAACGGGTGTTTCTGATCCCCGCATATAGCACAGCACTAATTATCTATAGTTCAAAGTTCTCAATGTGATTTTTGTCCCATGGGGACCTATTTATATTCGTCATCCAGTCCTTGGTCTCCAGGCACTCTTCTCTGAATGGCACACTACTTTCATCGTTAACTGATGTCTCAAGGTGGGAAAACACCTTTCTTCTTGTAGATGGGATCCGATTCCCTATTGGTGCAGTGCAGCTGCAGGAACAGGATGGCGGTTGAAAAACCTCGGCAGTGAAAGCTATTACATCTTCCTTCTCCTATCCTTTCTTTTCCCGTTTTCCTTGGTGCAAGTAGCCAATCCCCTTTATAACATCCCCGAGTCTAGACCAAAATGTGACATTTAGCCAAAATTCCTGGGCTTCGATGCTTTCCCGACTATTGTTTATTATTTCTTTTTGCAGGTGAGGTCTCCTGCACTGATCCCTGAACACCTGAACAAGCACAATCCTTTACTCGCAATACGTAACCCCTTTTTGTTTTTGAGATTTATGATGCTGGGAATGAAGTTTTGTGCAGTGCAGTGCAATTCGGTCAATGCTTTCTTTTCTTTTCAGTCTTAAAGTTCTTTCTCCCCTTTACAATTTCTTTATTTGATGTTTTTAAATTTTTCTTATATATTGTGAATATATTTCGTATTTATTGTGATCCTCACAGTATAATACCAATCCAATGCCAAAGGTCATTGTTTGGAATTCTATTGAATTCAATTCACAATCTTCCCTCATATGCATTAAAGAAACCCTCAGCAGCAATATCAGAGATGTTTTAGTGTTTTGGAGATTGATATGGTATTCTTCCTTCAAACAATTCCTGATGCCATCTTTCAGCAGGATGGTACTTTCCCATGTAGGGCACAGAATGTCCAGGACTACCTTTATATGAAGCAAATAATAATTCTTTTATGAACTTCATTTTGCCAGACTTGCCCACAATTGAACATGTCTGGAATATGTTGAAGTAGTGTTCAACATAAAAATCACAGAAAGATGAAATAATAATGTGTTTCATTAATCAGCCACAATAAAGAAGTAAGAGTCAATTGATAAATCTGGTATTTACAGCATCCCATTAAAAGATATAACAATATTCAGAAACGTAAATATATAGGAAGTTCAGTAGAAAATTACAGCATAGAATTAGTCAACATAAGAGTGGCATTAAATTGAACTATTGTAATACTACTATAAACTAGAAGGCATTCAATTGCTTCATACTATAGGAAGAAACTGAAGTTATTAATAGAGTTCCTAAACTTATTTTTAGTAACTTTAGAAAAACTTCATATAATTAAACATAATCATGAAGATATCAATATAAGAGACACTAATATAATTAACTCAATCAGTACCAGTAGCTAAGCCTAATTAATATGCAAAAATTTAAAATTGTAAAATTTTGCTTAATTTTTATCAAAATTTTTTGAAATTTTTAGAATTTATTATGATTTTTATTGTCATTCTAATAATGTAAAAATTTTTTTGAGTTATATCTTTTGCAATTTTTTATTATATGAGATCAGAGAAAACACAATTTTTATATGAGAAATCTTAGCCATGTAATAAAATATTTGTTATTTTCTGATAGTAGCAAGTCTTGTGAATAAAATAAGGTATGAATGAAGAGAATTTTCCAAAAATTTCTTTTCTAATTGGAACCAAAAACAACAACATAGAAGTGAATAATACAAAGCAATCACTGCATTCATTGTAACAAAAAAGTTTTTTTTCTTAAAATTTAGTCAATCGTGTTAAATCAAAACAAATTGTGTAAAAAGAGAATGAAATTTTTTTTTCTAATTCATATTAAATCAAAATCATGTAAAAAAAATTCGTCTAAAAACAGAATTAGATGTATTTATTTACTCACAAAATATATAAATTTGAAATATTTTTAATTTGTTGAAAATGATTTTTAAAACTTCAAATTTATATATTTTGTGAGTAAGTAAATATTTCTCAGCCTAATTATAGCTTGTCTTGGATAAAAGATTTCTTTAATATATAATTGCATGAAAATTATCTGATTTTGGTCACTTTCATTCTCAGATCTTATACACTATATACTATAATCTTATACACTGATCCATCCATATTAACATAGTGCACAACCTCTTAAATCATCTGCATTCACATTGCTTAATCAACATTCATAGATAGGGCTCGAAATAACGGTCGCCAGCTCGCCATTGACGATTAAGAAATTGTGGCTGGCGAGTGTGATGAGATAACATTGGAAATCTTGATTAATATTTCCCACAATTTATTTTTCTGTATAGTCCAGCTCTGATGAGAAAAATTCTGTAGTCCCTCTAGTTCACGAAAGAGGGAGCCACTTTGAGAGGGCTAAACCATTTGATTTAGGTAAATGGTAATAGCTGATGGGCGAAAAATTGGTGAAAATAAAAGTTGTCAGTTTTGGTGATTGACCAATCATATAGCTCAACCAGTTCAATATGACAGTATTAAAAATCCCAGCGAAATTTCGACACCTCTTTATCTTACCCCCTAATTAAAGGCTCCTGAATTCATCTGTGTAGGTCCCATGAGAGGCAAAAGCCCTGTTTTCAAGTTATGGGGCTCGAAATCATTTTTTTTACGATTTTCTGCAAAACTTTTATAGATAATTGGATATTTTAAATGATTTTAGATGTATCTTATCATTCCAAATTGAATGCAATCAATTTAAATAAGCTACAACTTACAAAGTTATGTAATTTTTTTCGCTTACGACAATATATCCATTTCGAAGCTTGGTAAAATTCTCAAATATTTAAATTTTTTATTATTTTATATGTGAAACATCCTATTAATTATATTGCATTCGTTCATTTTTCCACACAATAATAATAAATCAAAAATAGAACTCTGAAGATCATCTTTGTCGTTTCAGTCAAAAGGGTTAACTATGAACAGTATATATTCATCGTTAAACTTCAAGTAAAATGTATATGAAAGAAAATGCTTTTAACAAGTTGGCAAAGTGGATTTCCTAATAAGATATTTTGGATTTAAACTATTCAGTTTTATTTTAATCAAAATAACTGAATACAGTATTCCACAAGTAAAAGCAGTTTTCTTTTAAACAAATCTCAAGTCCACACAACACGTGTTTATTTTTCACATTTCATTGGTTCACAAGCTTTACATCATGAATTCTTAAAACTTCATACTGTAAGTGTATATAATAATTAATTATAAAAAAACTAAGGATTTCACAAGTTAAATAAGTTATTTAACCATTGGAAAAGTTTGGGCTATTCTATGCAGATAAAGAAAAGGTCCTAGATGTTAACTAGACAAATAAGACAATTCATGACGAAAAGCCTGTGAACCAATGAAATGGGAAAAATGAACACATGTTGTGTGGACTTGAGATTTATTTGAAAAACAAACTGCTTTTACTTGTGGAGTACTGCATTCTGTTATTTGATTAAAATAAAGTTGAACAGTTTAAATCCAAAATATCTTATTAGGAAATCCACTTTGCCAAATCGTTAAAAGCATTTTCTTTCTATGTACATTTTACTTGAAGTTTAACGATGAATATATACTGTTTGTAGTTAACTCGACAAAGATGATCTTTAAAGTTCTATATTTGATTTATTTATTATTATATATCTTCAGTGTAAAAGGGAATGAATGTAATATAATCAATAGGATGTTTTATATAAAAAATAATAAAAATTTAAATATTTGAGAATTTTACCAAGCTTCAAAACGGTATATCGTCGTAAGTGAAAAAATTATGTAACTTCGTAAAAGTAAGTCATAGATTATTTAAATTGATTGAATTCGATTCAGAATCATAAGATACGTCTAAAATCGTTTAAAATATCCAATTATTTATAAAGTTTTGCAGAAAATTGTAAAGAAACGTGATTTCGAGCACCGACTTTGGAGCCCCATAACTTGAGAATGGGGCTTTTGCCCTTCATGGGATCTTCACCAATGAACTCAGGAGCCTTTAATTAGGGGATAAGATAAAGGGGGATCGAAATTCCCCTAGGATTTTTAATACTGTCGGTACCCCAGCGAGATTTGCAAGGTTCATGTTGATTCACTTGTTTAATGCAGGTAATTTTCGGAAAGTTATCGAATAGCCAAAAACGTTTTCTAAATAAATTAATTTTTAATCTCCTACGTTTGCGCTTCAATTGATTTCAAGAATTTTCGGAAAGATAGAGGAAGAAGAAAAAAGATCATTTGCTGATCATGTGATTCGTGATCGTGTGTTGGTTGTGGAGAATTTTGTGAATTTCTCAAATATTTTAGCAAATGGTCTAGTAACTGTTTATTGAAATGACGTGTATTTATTTTGCTGCCTGAAATTAATGTTTGAATGTAAATATAATGTGATACTTTCGATGTGGTCGTTGTGAAAAGCACAACTCGTATATCACGTGGTACTTCCCCAATCCTGTTGTGAAAAACGTATTTGCTGGTGAATTTATGCAAGTGTTTTTTCCTCTTTTTGGGGAGGGGAGAAGAGGGTGTTGGCGATCAAAATTTTTTTTTTTGCTACTAGATTTTTGAAATTATTTCGAGCACTGTTCATAGATATATTCTCTTTTTTGTTATTGGATTTACTTCTATATTCCGCTATTGATTCACTTTTATTTTATTATGCTTGTTTCATTACATATTTCTATTCTTCTAATAGTGTTTTTCAACAAATCTTCATAAACATTCTTTATATTGTGTTATGTTCTTTATGTTGTGTTGTACTCTTATCCATTGGACCCAACTTTTCACTCATCATCCTCTCTTTTCTCATTCAGATCCTTTACTTTTAACCATATCCTCCTCTGTTTTGTTGTTAAATTTCTTAACCCACTTAGCAGATTCATCCTTGAAATTATTAAATGATGATGTGATATAATATAATATTATAGGAAACTACTTGCTTTAAACAATTACAAGACATACAGCTCTACTAGCAAGTATAAAGTTATTTATTATGGTATAACGTGAAATGTGATATAATACTATATAAATTAATAAAACAGTAACATATAAATGGCTATATAAATAGCAATACACAATAAAATAAATGTAAAATTTCTTTGCCATATCTTAGTGGCTATATTCTTCAATTAAAATTAAGATATTTTCAGAAATCATTAATCTATTATTTAGCCTAATATTCTTATAAATTCAAACTTTAATTAAACTAGGACAACTCCAATATATTACTATTTATTGGAAACTGAAAATAGTTTAACACAAGTTATCAATCACAATTTTATAAATATTTTGACTCCTATATGCTAGCCAACTACTGGAATTTTGATGTTTTAGATCTCATGTTATTGCCCAAAAAATTTTAATGACCAGTTATCCAAATTTTAGAGTTTAGTAATAAGAAGTGATATCTATTAATAATTAATAATCAGGGCTGCTGAGAGGAGGTGACATCTAAGACTTTTGTCATGGGCCCAACCATCTGGCCCTAATGTGTCCAATGATTCACAGGCTGCCACCAGAGCACACTGTCTATCACCCAAAGCAATCATGCCAAAATAAACTATTTTATATACAGGTAGGCCTCGATTAGTGGAGTTTGAATAATGTCATTTTCGATTAGTGCAACTTATAAAAATGATACCGTTTTTCACTTAGTGCGAGCAAATATTCAATTAATGCAAGTTGTAAGCATAGATCAGTCTTGCTAACAAAGGTCCGTCCCCTTTTATGATGACAATTAACAAATTAATGTTAATTTTCAGTTAGTAAAACTGGACAAGGAGCAGTTCAAGAACAGTCACTTGGCTTTGAAGGGGTTAAACACCAGAAAGATGGGCTTTTTTGCCATTAGCTATTTAACATTTCTATTATTCAGCTTTATTATGGTAAAGATTTTTGATTGATTAAAAATTGATTTTTATTTTGGTTTCGATGGCAGTTGGTTTGATAATGGTATGAGATGCAATTCCTGGTAGGTTATTAATTTAGATGATGAACAACAATGTAAAATATGAAAATAAATATTTCTTAAACAGTCAGTATTGTGGTTATTCATTGTGAGGTTGGCTAATGGCCGGAATCTCACAAAGCAAGAACCAATTACCATATTTTACATATAGTTAATATTTCGAATAGTGTGAGAAATTTGCGGAACCCTATTATTCGCATTAATCAAGGCCTACCTATACTGTATAACAGTATTTTGATAAACTTGTTTTGATATCAATAGAACATGACCTGGCAATGAAAATTAATTATGACAAAGTGATTAAAGATTTTGCTAACTATAAAGTGAGGAAGTGGATGAGGCAATAAAAATTTAAAATTCTCTTTTTACTTAATGTTTATATTTTGTATGGTATGTAATGTATCGAATTTTGAATTTATTGTATACTTCTTTAAATAAATGCTTAATATGACTTTTTTATTAAATCAAAGTGATGCACTTTTTTTAAGTGAGGCTCAGACCACAGACTTGTCTTAGGCCTGAAAATTTCTTTTGGTAGCCCTATTAATAATTATTAATCATGTTATTAATAAAGAATATAATCACCATTTGTTAAAACTCCTGTTCTTTAATGATAATCTTGTTATATATATAGCTCTTTAACAGAAAATTTTTTTTTTAGTTTTTAAAACGTTTTTGGTCTTACTCTGAGAGCCTCGTCAGTAAACATATTCTTTTTAACGAATGTTTTAGAACAGAATATATCCTGTAGAAGGCATACAGTTTTTAAAATTTTTAGAATTATTTTTGCTTTTAAAAAGTTTTTCACGTATTCCTATTGGCTATTAAAATAAATTTAGTATTCATATAAATAGCGTTTTTTTTTATACTGCCTTGGCAGTTAAAGCATATGAAGAGGATGTCAGTATAGGTTTGGATAGTACCAGAATAATAAGGTGTATTGCAGTCAAAGTGGGAGGCAGCACAGCCAAAGCCTTAGAGGTAGAAAAATAAAAATGAATGTAATTAATGACTGAAAAACCTCCCAATGTCTTGGCATTGGTGCATAAAATCTAACATGTAGATGCTATCATATGAAGACGAAAATATCATATATATATATATGACAAAAGCTTTTTTCCTGCCAATATTTTTACAAGCATTGTAAAGAAAAAGTGCTATTTATATGAACATTATATTTATTTTAATAACCAATAAGAATGCGTGAAAAATTTTTTAAAAACAAAAACAATTCTAAAAATTTTAAAAACTGTGTGTATTCTAAAGTATATATTCTGTTCTAAAACATTTGTTAAAAAGAATATGTTTACTGATGAGGGTCTCAGAATAAGACCAAAAACGTTTAAAAAATAAAAAAATAAAAAATTTCCTGTTAAAGAGCTGTGTATATAGCAAGAATATAATCTTTGCTTTTCAAAATGAAAATGATTTTGTTATTAATGTTATTGATTGGCATTAATTTTTTCTTGTATATTGTAGAAATATACATTATACAATCCATTCTCAGCTGATTTATTAAAATTTGCTAAATAATTATAATCTGCTAATTTAATTTTTGAGTGGACAATGTGATACCATCCAACAGGTTCACTGCTAGCTGCAACAGCAATGCCAATGTATTGGTCACATAGAGACACTGAATTTGTGATGCAATGGATAATTAGTCAATGAGAGTACAATAAAATTATCCAATGAAGTTATAATAATGGTGAATTTATTATTTAGCTGTTATTTTGAGAGTTAGTAACATGAGTGGAACTAAAAATGGATTTAACTGACTGGGAAAGAAGAATAAAGTTAGCTGTTATTTTGAGTTAGTAACATGAGTGGAACTAAAAATGGATTTAACTGACTGGGAAAGAAGAATAAAGTTTTAATTTTATTAGCTATGGATGATATCATATATAATAAAGGAACAAGCGTGTGGTGTCCATGTTTCTGCACATGTGCGAACTCCCGCCGTTACTATTTTCTCTCGCTTCGAATCTTTAATCACGTCTTTTTTCAATTTCTGTCTTTTTCGATCGAAAAATGTTGGTTGTTCCCCAGATCGAGAGTTCAGTTTGCATTTGGCGCATTGAGACTACATAAATGTTGCATTTAAATAATATTTAATTTATTTCAGAATTTAAATAATATTTTATTTATTTCAGAAATTATAATTTGTTATATTATGATAAAAATTATAATTATTATCTAAATAACTAAATCGGCAAATCGAGTTTGTTAGTTGCCAATTTCATATAAAGAAAATTTCAAAGTTTGGTCTGGAGGAAAAAAACAAGCAAAAGCATCTTAAATTTGACAGATAAGAAACAAATGTTTCGTTTATGGTATATTTGGGCACATAGTGACCAAGGGTTTTGTTTTTGGTATATTTGGGCACATAGTGACCAAGAGCTAACTAGTTCATGAAGAAAGAAATAAAAACATCCTTGCAGGATGAAAACCTGGTAAATTAAAAATCAAATAACTATTTGCTTGTGCTTTCACATTTAATGAACAAGTTGAAATTATCCAGTACAAAGTTATTGTGGATTTATCCATATGGATACAAATACTTTTCAAAATACTTTGATAAAAACATATCAAAAATTAAAGAAAAAATTTCATTGTGTAGTCTGATTTGATTCTATGATAGAAATCCTCATTACTGCTATTTTACATCAGAAATGTACTCACTTTTCATTGGTTGCTTTCAGAAGTGTTGTCACATTTCAACTTCTTACAACCATTTCCAGGAAAATAAACTTTCTTATTTCAGGTGCAAATTGTACTTGTGCACTGTTCAGAGAGATTTACAATTTATTGGAAGAGCTGCTGCTGTCATAACTGTGCATGTGATGAAAAATTTCCCAGTGAGATTATGGTTTTAGAACAATCCAGGAATGAAAATTATTTATATAATGTCTCAATGAAGCTATAACAGTCAGAAGATATGTTATTTCCACTTCTTAGTCCATCATCTTGATTTTTTTCATTTCATAGCAGATACTAGAATAACTTATGAATCCAAAAGTACTGTATTGTATGTGGTTTAAAATGCTCCATATTTATTAATATTTAACATTTATTTATTGCAATTAATTGTTTTTTTATTTTATAGATGCTTAATATTTGAAGAAAAACTTATAAACTTGGGAACTCAAAGTACAAACTTCATGTATATATAAGTCTAAATACAGGATTATCTCTCTTTACAGCATTTCTCATTTATTATTCAAAGTTTTTATTTTATATCTCAAAAGGAAAATTATCTGCAATACTTAGAATAAGTATATAAAACATAAATTAAAACAGAGAGGCTGGGCCCAGAGTCTCCTGAAAAGCTGGAGGTGAGACCCAGAATCAAACCAGTCTTGCAAAATGCTTTTATGTGAATGCTTTATCATATATCCAACCTAGTTGAGCTCTTTAGGCTTAATACTATTGTGCACTTAATGAATAATAGTGTAAATATGTTTTTAGGCTTTTATATGCATTAAAAAATGAAAAAAGACTGATTCACTTTACAGCAGTGGTTTGGAATATAACCATTGTAATAATAAGGTACACCTCTATAAACTTAAATTTTATTAATATTAACGTTATTATTTATATAAACAATATAATTTTGCCTACAATGGATTATTTCAGGCAGTATTGTAATATAATTTTAACCATAATTAAATATTTACCTGTTCTTTAAATGCAGGTGCCTGGTCAACAAAACCAATTGAGAGAAAGAAATTTTCAACATCATCTATTGACCAATCCTTTGGATCAGGGACAATATGAGGATATTGTCTATAAATTATAAATTCATTTATAAATATAAGAGAAAAAATGCATAATTATGATAATTATTTTATTATAACTAATATATTTCTTTAATTCTAAGATATCATTGATTGGTAAGACATACCTTTAATTTATTTTCAGAAAATAGTAATACGACAAATTTCTACATTTAAACAAAAATTTTATCATAAAATCAGTAATATTCATGTGTTAAATTAGTTATAACAGACAAATGATAACTATCTATTATTCACTTTCTTCTTCAGTTATGCATCAAATTGCCAACCAAGACAATAAATAGTGATCAAAAGCATAAGAAAAAAAATATAAGAAAACAGACATTGGTATAATATGTCTGTTTGTGCATATTAGTATAATACTAATATACAAGATTGCATTTAATAAAATACAGATATATATACAGTGGACTCTTGAGTTTATGAACTCATACAGACCCCCAAAAATGTTTGTAAAATTGAAAGTTTTTAAATGGAAATGGCATTAATTAATATTAAGGACTTTTTGAGACCAACTAAATAGTTTGTAAATTGGAGGTTCATAAAAACGTGAGTCCACTGTACTGGTATTAGTCAACTATGTCTTACATCTTACTGGCTAGTATTAGATATTTTAATGATAATCAGTTGTTCTTCATAGACTGATATCATAAAAAAATTGCATATTGCCTTTATACAATATAAATTATACAAAGATTTTTCTTTCTTTCAATAATATTATCCTTTCATATGATGCAATATATTATTCCTTCTGAATTAATCACAAAACTTTTTATTATATCAACTTTAAGTTGCAAATGATTAAGATACAGTTTGATTTTAAAATCATTAAAAATAAAAAATAAATTGATTTAGAGAATAGAAGAAATGCAGACAGTTCTCAACGTATGATGGAGTTCAATTCAAAGTATCCAATTCGTAATTAAGAACTACAGTCAAACCTAAGTTCATGAATTTAATTCATTCCTGAAGATCATTTGTAAACCAAAACTATTTTTCCCATTGGAATTAATATAAAATGGATTAACCCATTCCTGCACCCCAAATGATTGATTTTTAAACTTTTACAACAGTATCTTGTGCATAAGTTCTTAACACAAAATCAATGGAAACTATTAAATCTATCACAAAAAAAAAAAAATAACACTAAGCAGATATAATATAGATCAGCAGTTCTCAACCTTTTTTTTCCCGGGCCACATGCATTTGTTTGCTACATTAAGTGAACCGCAACATGCTATATCAGCATTTGGCAACCGGTTGGTGTCATGTAAAAAATTTTATGAGTGCATCAGGAAGGACTTAGTAAATTAGAAAAATTCTAATTTTTCAAGATTAAAAAAAAAAAATTTAATATCAGAATTTTTATTTTATTTTTTGCATGTGGAGAAGAATTCTGCGCTTTCATTAAATTCCTGACTATGCATTCCGGGCCGCACTTGCCAGGCCACAGGTTGAGAACGGCTGATATAGGTGAAAACTTAATTTAGTTTTACTATACCTGCATGGAGAATGTAATATCTTGGTAAATGAATAAAGTAGAACACTATAATATTAAAATATTTACTTTATTGTAACACAAGTGGTGACCTCAGGGTAACCTGTCTCTGTCATCCCATACACATACATTATGTAACTCCCTGGACAACTGACTGATGTACCCCTGGTGGGAGGAGGGCAGACGTTTACAATAGCTATTTCTTATGTGATAATGACATCAAAATATCACATCTATCCTCCCGCAAAAGAAATTGCTGACATGTCCTAAAGATTAAGGCAATTGGGAGGGCATCTAATCCTTTCAGGATATCTTCTGGAATTCTCGGTTGGTATACTTGAAGTGTCAGAAGATTCTGGATGCTGTGACATGTGTGTAAGTTACTCTAGACTGATGTATGATGAAAAGTACATAGGGAAAGTTGCATTGCTGTCTATGGTGCTGGTTTTATAATGGGAATCAATTACATTATTCTTCAGTAAGCGATCTATGTGCACTTTCCATTCCCTACCTCCAACTTTTACAACACAGGTATGCATCCCCAATCGTGCTAGGACAGTACCACTTTCCCATTTGTGATTCAATCTTTGCTGCCTTACTAGCACTTGCATGTTTGGTGAGAAGCTTCTTGTCTGGTTGTGACATCGATCATAATTCAGCTTCTGTTTATACTGTTTCTCCTGCACTCTTGACTGAGTATTGGGTAACCTCAAGCTAAATCTAAATCTACTATGGAATGATCAGTGGATGAACAATTCCACTGGAGTATAAAAGTTTGAAAATTTTAAAAATTAGATGTAAAAATTATTCAAATGAAGAAACAACAAGTAATTTTATATCAAATATTCAATCAAATCTTGTAAAAAATGAAAATTCTCAATCTGATCTTTCAATTTATAGTTTTCCAGAAATTCTATTTGTGAAGCACAATATTGATAGTGTGAAATAAATATATACATAATGGAAAAAAGTTTTATAAACAGAATACAATCAATTTTGATGATCAACATTATTATAATGAAAAAAGGTAAAGTATTGGGTTGTCCGGAAAGTTTGTGCGTTTTTTTCAATAAACAAATAAAACGAAATTTACAAATTTAAAGATAATTTTATGCAGTAAAATAATTTCCGTCTGAATTTACAACCTTTTCCCATCGAGTCGGTAGTTTTTTGATGCCATTTTCAAAAAATTTTGGTGGTTGTGATTCAAAAAATAATTTTAAGTGTTTTTCGACTTCAGCAATATTTATAAATTTTTTCCCTTGTAGAAAATTTTGTAGTGATCGAAAGAGATAGTAATCCGATGGCGCAATGTCTGACGAATATGGAGGGTGAATGAGAACTTCCCAGCCGAACTCCTTTAACTTCTGTTGAGTCATCATCGCTACATGCGGCCTAGCATTATCGTAGTGGAAAATAGCGCCTTTTCTGTTCGCTAGTGATGGTCGTTTTTCCACAATTGCCTTTCTTAAATTGACCAGTTGACTACAATATTTGTCTGCATTGATAGTTTTCTTGTTTTTTAACAGCTCGTAAAAAATTATGCCTTTAAAATCCCACCAAACACTGAGCATGACCTTTTGTTGGTGAATGTTTGGCTTTGGTGTTGAACTGCAGGCAAATTTGGTTTAGACCAGTGTTTTTTCTCTCCACATTGTCATATAGGATCCATTTTTCATCTCCAGTCACAAATTCTTTCCAAAAACTGCTCAAACTTAAGACGCGAAGCAAAGAAACGCGCGCCGCAACTCTATCCATCCGATTTTTTTCAGTAAGTTCATGGGAACCCAAACATCGTACTTGCTGATCCATCCCATTGATTTTAGGTGGTCATCGATGGTTGTTTTGGATACATTAAGTATCTCAGCAAGCTCCCGTGTCGTTAATCGAAGATTACTTTCAAGCTGTGCGGAAATATCGTGTCAAGGACGACCGAAGGTCGTCCTGAACGTGGCTCATCTTCCAGGCTTAAATTTCCTTCTCGAAATTTTTTAAACCACTTTTGACGGGTACGTACAGATAATGCATCATCTCCATAAACTTCACATATATCTTTTGTTGCATCAATTGCAGAAAGTTTTTTTTTAAACGCGTATAACATTACGTGGCGCAAATGTATTCTATCGACACTCATGGCGAAAACGAAACTAACAATAGTTTGTCGATCTTTATTCTGACAAAACATAAATTTTTATGATGTTTACAGTGTCATCTTTCAAGGTCACAACTAAATTAAATAATAACTTGCACGTTTTTAGTACTCTAGCGCCACCAATTAACAACTAAAAAAAAATGCACAAACTTTCCGGACAACCCAATATTTATATAAGAAATTTAGATAAATAAAGTTTAAATAAAGAAAAGTGATCAAAATAGCTCAATAAATCATAAATTGACAGCAAATTGATATAAATACAAAATATTTTATAAAAACAAATAGTCAAAACAAAAAACTGCAATACTAAAGACGACACTGTCCGAAGAGTAGCTGTGCGATTAACACCGCTACTGTTTGTGGCCAATGCCCACAACTATAAATAGTAACAGCAATTTCATCACATTTGAATATCTACTAAACTCAGAGCTGGATTTGCATTTTTGGGGTCCCTAGGATGAGCACGTCTTTGGGGTCCCTAAAAATTCAAATT
Source organism: Olivierus martensii (assembly GCA_000484575.1). NCBI lineage: Eukaryota > Metazoa > Arthropoda > Arachnida > Scorpiones > Buthidae > Olivierus > Olivierus martensii. The sequence continues at coordinate 18,144 of AYEL01072066.1, forward strand.
AACTATGTCTAATTTTAAAGACTCCTTGTAACATATAAGGAACCTTTAAAATAGGGGGTGGGCAACCTCCGGCCCACAGGCCACATTATTTTATTATATCTAATACCAACGCTATATATACTTACATATCTGTACCTTCTCTTTTTTAAATAAATACTATTGTTATCAATTGTTTTTGTTTTGGCCCGTGGCCCACCATAAATTTTTCTATATGGCCCTCTATAAAAAAAAAAAGGTTGCCCACCCTTGCTTTAAAATTTTACTTTTCTATCTAACACTTTAATAAAAACTCATTTTTTCTTATTAAAAATTTATAAAAGTTGAAAACTGATTGATGGTTTTGGGGCCCTTAGGATGCGGCCTAGTTGGCCTATAGGTAAATCTGGCCTTGGCTAATCTTCAAAAGATATTAGATTTCTGTAGGACGCCACTGATTTTTTACAGAGAAACTAAAAAGTCAATGAAAAATCAAATTAATGCATAATAAAGGAATGGAAAAGTTAGAAAGATACAGAATTTCTGATAATTTTTGCATGACCTTGAAAATTTTCACAAAGCACAATAGATGGCACAGTCCCTCAAACACCACTTACACTGCAAGGCATTAATATTTGGATTTCATTTTAAGAGCCTTAATAGTGTTGATTTATTGACAGAAATATCTTCGCTTCTTGAAATTTCATCAAGTAATGTATTAATAATCTCTTTAATAATGGATCTTTTCTGTTTTTGAATTAGTTTTGAAGGGCATCTGGAAGATATTTTTCTTACTATATTCATTATTTAGCCTACAATAATTATTTATTATTGTTGGAGAGCTTTTCAACTTTTTAGCTATTAGATAATCCTTGAGTTTTAAAAACTTTTTTCTGTATTTTTTCACTTTCAGAGAGTTGTGATTTCCTTTCCATTGTAATGATACAAAAAAAAAAACACACAAATAATTTAATAGTTTAATATAGCTCTAGAAATATGCAAATCATAGCTTCAACAAAATCCAAATTAATAACTATTCATGGCACATTTTTAGTGGATTTTTAATTGAAGTTTTAAATGGTGTCTTTATCATTTTGCAATATCTCCAAAATCAATTTTTTTATTTTTAAATATTATTTTAACATTAAAATAATTTGCATAAATATATATTTACACAATTTTAAGGAAATAGCCTATTTGAATTTAGTTTTGTTGCATTTTGTTTCCTGTTTTACAGTAATATGTGAGTGTCCATCATTATGCAATGCATCGTATATGAAAATGAGATCTGTCCTGGCCTGGAATCAAACCAGGACCTTTAGGATAATGCCCTAACATCCTACCAGCTGAACCACTGAAACAGTATGCAAAGTTTCTTTTGAGATATCATGTAACTAAAATTTAAACAAACATACATTGGACAAGCCAAAAAAGAAATTTATCTGTATCCTAATAGTCTAGCTCAGTGTTTCCCAACTGGTGTGTCGCTACACAGTAGTATGTCATGAGCATCCCTCAAGTGTGTCAAAGAATATTGACATTTTTAATAAAAATTAATAAATTAATGTGAGACTAAAAAATATGTAAGTTTAATTAAAATTAAGAAAAAATTAAATATTTATTACAAAAATATAAAATTAGAACTACAAAATATGTAAAATTTAATATACTGAAAAGATACTATATTTCAAAAAATGCATGCTGAAGTAAAACAGTTGCATCAGACAAGCTTTGGTACGAGATTACCCGATTCAGTTTGCTCTCAAAACAAGAGTAAACTCAACTCCAATATTTAGCCAATAATATGCGTTAAAATTTTCAGCATATGACGTACATTTTATTGAAACCGTTATATGTGTGTAGTTGTATCAATGTTATCAAAACTTGAAATTTGTGCCTGTGAAATTTAGAAGTTTGATAAGGTAAATATTTAGTATTTACAATTGGTTCAAAAGTAATTATTAATTTTTAATTTAAACAGATTTTTATATAATAAGAAAATTCAATCCTTAAAATGAATAAGTTTTTAATTAAGAAAGAACCAGAAAGTAAAAATAAAGAAACTAATAATGATGATGGCACTGAAGCAGCTTTTTCTACTAAAAAGGCAAAAATTGTAAATAGAAAATATGACGAAAAATGCATAACATTGTGATTTTCATGGATTGGAGATAAATGCTGTCCTATACCAATTTGTATTGTTTGTAATGAAAAATTTTCTAATGCTTCTTTGGTTCCTAATAAATTACAATGTCAATTAGCTACAAAGCATCTAAATTTAATAACAGAGTGTCCTGATTATTTCAAAAGATTATTAAAATCGTCAAACAAACAAGCACACAATCATTTACAAAATATTATAAAGCTCAGGCAAAGCACAAGAATGTAGTTTCTTAATTGCTGAGCTAACAGCGCTGAAGAAAAAAACTGCATATTATTGCTGAAAATTTAATCTTACCAGCTTCTCGTCTCATGGTGAAAACTTTAATAGGGGATGATGCAGAAAAGGGAAATTTTGAAAATTCATTTTCTAACAACACTATTAGCAGATGGATTCAAGACATGTTGGAACCTGTAGAAACTCAAGTAGTAGAACACCTCAAATCTGATAATTTATTCGCTCTGCAAATCGATGAATCGACAGATATAAGTGGAAAAGGGCAATTAATATCATTTATCAGGTTTATTTTTAATGGAGATATGATCAGTCAATTTTTCTTTTACAAAGAATTACCTGAAAGAACAACTGGAGAAGAAATTTTTATAACAACAAACAACTACATGAAAAGTTTTAACCTAAGTTGGAAATTTTGCATCGGAATATGTACGGATGGAGCGAAATCAATGACAGGAAAAATAAAAGGATTTGTGACTAGAGCTAAAGAATGCAATCCAGATATTATTACGACTCACTGCTTTTTACATCGAGAAAGTTTAATTTCAAAATGTATTGGTAATAACTTGCAAATTGTTCTTCAGCATGTTATTAAAATAGTCAATTTTATGAAAATTAAACCTAAAAAAATTTGCATCTTTTCTAAACTATGTGAAGATATGAAAACAGATAATTTAGTGTTGTTATTATACACTAAAGTGCAATGGTTATCAAAAGGCAAAGTATTAGCACAATTTTATGAGCTACAAGAAGAATTGATTGTTTATTTTACAACTGAACAAAATGAGTTCAGCGATTATTTGAATAATGAAGAATGATGCTCAAAGGTGGCATTTTCTGGCAGACTTGTTTCATCACCTAAAGAAGTTAAATTTAAGTTTACAAGGAAAACAAGAAAATCTTTTACTATCCACTGATAAAATTTGCTCCCGTAGAGAACGGTTTCGTCTGTTTTGTGTATATCATGTTGGTATATATATATTTTTTGATTTGTATATAACTGTAAATAAATCATTTGTTTGTGAATAAACTTGTAAATATTTGAAGATAGTTGTGTGTCTGTAGAGGAGCGAACTCGATAACGCACCTAAAGAACGAAACAGCCCGGACGGAGAACGAACTTTACTAACGTATTTTGCAAATCGTCCGAATTGTTTTTTCTTCTTTCCGATAAGTTTTAACATGTAACCTCGCGATGTATTGTATTGAGATAGCTTTATCTGTTTATGTACGTATACAGATTTGCGTATGTGTGTAGTATGTGCGTATATGTATATATATATATGTGTGTGTGTAGATCTATTTAATTCAATCAGTTGGTTGTTATAACTCGTGGTTTGTTTTGTTTCCTTAGGTAGCAATTAAAACAGTGGCCAAACAAAAGATTTCGTTATGGGGAAAGGTAAGTTTGGAAATATAGTTAAATTAGGTTAAGATTAAACTGTTACTATGATAGCGAATTCGGTTTTGGTCGCAAGTGCCGTGAAATTTAAAATTTCACGTCCCTGTTTAAACAAATTTATTCTTAAAATCGTTTCTTCGTAAATATAAAGAAATACATTGCATTTAAAATGAGAATAATATCACTGAGATTTTTTCGACATGTCCTAACACAACGAAAATTAAAAGTTCCTCTAGCCTTTTGCTATATGAAATACAGACAAAGTATGAATATTTAAAGAAATTTTATTCTAAATAACATTTGTAAAAAATAAAATTTATTCGACCGTTTCTTTTATATAACTTGATACTAAAAATAACTATTTTTCCTCCTCCAGATAAATTTCTCTTGGCACTGATTTACCGTTTGTCTATTAAAAAAGGTTTCCCATATACCAGGGGTAATTCGATTATTGAACTGGTATGAAAGTGAAGATTTCTTCATAATAGTTATGGAACGTCCTAAACTAGTAACAGATCTTTTCGGATACATATCACATAAACGTGCTCTAAATGAAGATATTTCTAGATTAATTTTTAAACAAGTTGTAGAAACTAAGCGCTTGTCACAAGGCTGGTGTGATACATCGAGATATAAAAGAAGAGAATATAATTTTAAATCCAGAAACTTTTCAAGTTAAATTAATAGATTTTGGATCAGGAACATTTTTTAAAGATACCGTATACAAAAACTATTATGGTAACTTGAAATATTTATGTTAGCAGAAATAAATATTGATAATATTTTATTGTAATATTTTAATAAATTAGTAATTTTTTATTCTTTGTTTATTGTAGAATTAAGTGTAAAAACTTGCTACGAATCTTAAATAGAAAATTTTATAAAAAATCTTGTCTGAATTATTTTTTGTTAAATTATTTTGTATTAATAATAAGTATAATAATAATTTATTATTAACTTTCTACAGGTACAGTACCTTCCATTCATACCGCCTGAGTGGCTCTTTTAATAGTTATATGATTTACTTTGTGGTGTAGTACCATTTATAGACGAACAACATATTCTTTCAGGTGATTTAATTTTCCCACCATCCTAATCGCATGGTAGGTTTAACACATTTGAAAAATTTAAATCATATGTTTATATAAAGTACATAAGTGAAAATCACTTTAGAGATTCTCTGAATTTGATAAGAATTTGTTTAGCAAAAATGCCTAAAAACAGACCTACCTTTAAAGAAATTCTATGTCATCCGTGGATGCAAGATAACATTTATAAATTAAAAAAATACCAAGTTCACTCATCTTTTCAGTCGCAGGTGTGTTTCTCTCCTATCCCTACTAACCTATTACAGTTCTTTTGATAGGAATCTTCATGTTTACTCTCACTTACCTTTCAACCTCTCACTTGCTTTTTTTTCCAAAAACTTTCTTTTTTCATTCCAGTTTATATATCTGTAGACCAACAGCCACTGGATTAGTCATATACTAACATCGAGAATACATATTGATAATGTGTATAATGTGTGGTCCGAGGGCTAGGGCCGCTGGAAAACGTCACTTCTCACCCGATCGTAACTTAGCTGCCCCTCTTGCCACCTTCTCTGTGATAGGCACTGTATACAGTACATAATAGTTAGCTTATTTAAATTCGTCCAGAAGAATGATTTCGATTAAAAAATTAATTATAATCCTTTCCAAATAAATATTGAAGTTATTTTATTTTCTCCGTTTTTAATTTGATGAAACAATAATTCTACAGATAAGCATCTAAACGGATCAAAACATATGAAGTGATAAATAAGTTTTCATCTCTAAATACTCACTTAAAAACAGTTATCGATAGATTACAAGGTCAATAATATGACAGGTGAATAGAGAATAATCGAAGAATAAAGAAATTTCTGACTAAAGATTGTATTTTGTTATACTGTACGGTATTGTGACGTCATTTTAGAATGACAACTTTCTTCAGTGTCACTCTGGATGCGTTTTTCTAGGGCCTCAGTACTGATGCAAGAGATATTTATTATTTATTCTGTGAATACTGTAAACTAAATTTTTTTTTCTGTATAAATATAATATATCGGATAAAACAGTACAAAAAAAGCATTATCAATATAAAATTAAACCCTTTTTTTTCGAAATTTCTTATAGGGTTTGAACGAATAAATCATCTAAATAACTGAAGGATAATAAAGATTTTTACTTGATGAAAATAGGCCTTTCAAAGAAATTGCAGGGCCCGGGACAATTAATATATTTAAGACCCTTCAAAATTTAAAAATGGACTAGAAAATAAAAGCAATGATATTTAATATCTATTTTGCTTGCTTACATTTCAAATGACAAAATTGACAAATATATAATGGTAAAAATCCCCTAAAATCGTGAGGCCCAGGGCAGGCACTGTATACAGTACATACTAGTTAGCTTATTTAAATTCGTCCAGAAGAATGATTTCGATTAAAAAATTAATTATAATCATACAAAACTTAGAAAATTTATTCATTAAAAAAGAAAATTTGATGAATTTTCTAAAATTTTGATACATTTTATGTTCGAATTAATTTTTTTTATAAACTTTTGTTAATGCGGAGACTATCGAAAGCAATTTTGCTTTGTTCTCCCCCTTTAATGAATTGATTAAATAAATAAATAAATATTTATCGACCCTCGGATTATCTTCGATTTTTTTCTTCTAAGAAAAATCACATATATATGGATCTAAACTTTAAAAAATGTATTCAATATAAGCAAGACAGACGATATCGAAAAGAAAGAACGTAATGCAGGTAAAATTACTCATCAGTTCCTTACAGGTTTGAAGGTTAGACCCATTATATTGAATGACTAATTTAAATAATTCCTCACGCCTAATTTAAATTTCATTAGATAGTATTTTCGAACGGAAAAAAAAAAATCGATTTTCTATTTTATCTCGAAAATCATTTAATTTTTTTTTTAAATTCTGTAACAAAATATACTTCACGCAAGATACAAGTTTGAAAAAAAAAAAAAAATTAGTTTTATTAAGACAGATTTTTAATTTTCCATTTTCCACTTTTCAAAAGTTTTCTTTGTTTGGTAAACAAAGGTATTCTATCTTAAACAAACTGTTTAGTACGGATAAAGGACACAAACATAGCAGAAACTCTATTTGTTAAATTAAGAAAATCTCTTCATCCAGCCAGCTAACATTATGAATATTTTAGTAATTATAATAATATAAAAATGTACGACGCAGAAAAGCATAAATTATCGGGAAACCTTCCGCTACACGTTTGTTCTAACCATTTTTCTACGGCGCTTTCGAAACGGAAGCAGAACTATCGACTTCCGCTTTCCGCGATCAATCTCTCTCTATTTTTTTTTTATTTTTTTTATTTTATCTGATACTCATTTTTAATAATCGAATACGGAATTAAAACGTAATAACAATTCGCAATTACGTATTAATTGCTGCAACGACAAAATAATACGAGAGAAATGACATTGTGTATCTGCGGTTTCGGATTTCGCGGTTCAAACACGCCAAACAAACTCGAATATATTAATAGAAATTCTTTCGTCTACATTTAACACAATCGGTAATATATATATGAAATGTTAATAATCGATTCGTAAAATAATCGATTAAAACAAAATTGGTAAAAACGTGCGAGAGAGTGCCGCGATCAAACCGTTCTGTATGTTTAATATCTCGGAAAACCGGTTAAAAAATAAACAAATTTTGTTAAAGATTTTAATGAGGCGAAGTTATATGAGTGTATATGATATTCTGAACGTATTCGAATCGATTTCCAGTTTCCACGGTTGAGTATTTAATCTTTAATATGACGAAACTGATACTAATTTTTTTCGTATCGTCGAGTAGAATACTACAGATCTGTGCTAGAAATAATACAAAGGGGGGAAAGTACTCTATATTGCTTTCATGCAGAAACGAGATTATTCTCGTCACTTGGGGACAGTTATTGGATAGAAATCTAACTCTGAAGTGACAATTGTATTTGGAATGGTTTGGCTTTTTATAGGAACTAAGCCTGTACAGACATCGATCCTGCTGTAGATGAACTGCATTTTTAAAAAAATGACAGAAAATGTATCACAAACAGTGATTAAAACACATTTATGAGCTGATTAAAAAGCTTAAACGTCTTGAGTTGATAGGTAAAAAATTGTTTTGAAAATATACAGTAATGTATAATTTAATTGCAGTGATTTTTTTTGATTCGCATATATATTATTTAAATTATTAACTGAATTTTTAATACTTCAGTTAACGATGATTTTTTTTTCTTTTTGTCGCAGTTTATTTATATTTTATTTTTTCGATAAAAATTGAGTATAAAAGTCAAAAAAAAAAAAAAAAATTGTCTTGGAGTGAGGCGCATGAGCAAATTTATCACCTATGTGGGTCACACCGCACGCGCGTGTTCTCCCCGCCCGTTTTCGAATTGGAATGCGCCAGACTACCACCGTCACAGCGCGTGCACGCCTGATACTACCCCATTGGCAAAGCTGAAGGAGACGTAGCGGTGGCGCTAGTCACGTGACTCGCGAATTACTGGCATATAAGGGAGGAGAACAGAGGTGCCGCTCGGTGGTCGATGCCAATCTGGATTGTGGGAGTCATCGTGAACCGTCTGTAAATTTCCAGCGGTACAACAGGAGGACGTCGTGCCGGGCGTACAGAGAGAGGACCGAAAGTGCAACCTTCTCCGTCAGCCAGGTCAGGGGTGTGTGGGGTAGAAGTGCTGGATACGTGCGCAGACGGCGAAGGGTGCCCCGGCAGTCCGTCTGTTAGTTCGTCCACCGACGTTCAGGATATGCCCATTCTGACTCCCGACTACAATGTGCGGAACCTCCGCCCCGAAGAGATTCCTCTTTTGCTGAATTTGGCCAAGGCCGAGGGCAGACACATGGGTTTAGAAGCAGAGATAGAGACGTGGCTGGAAGTGGACCCGGAATGTTTCTTCGTAGCCTCTTCCGATTCCGGTGAGTTCAGCATTGTTTTTCTTTTTTCCTCGTCCATCTTCTTGCTTTTAAAATTTTTTTTACCTTGAGTGTCTGCGCGACTCTCTCGCTTTCTAAACCCCCGGTAAAAAATCTAGAAACGAGCCAGAACAATTGGTGGTCATTCTTTGCACTGCATCGGCCTAATGGTGGCGCCTCTTTGTTTTGGCAGTTGGAAGTTCAAGGTCGCGGTGTCGTCTGTACAAAGATCGATCTTGAACCGCCATCTTGGCCGGCCGTGGAACCGGTCTATAGCCGAGTCGTTCGGCGTGGTTGCTGCTGGTACTTCTCGTTTCGGCACAGCAGCGTTATTTAACGTATGCAACTCGGAAATCGAATTTTTCTGTTAAAGTATACCAGTGTCCCGTTACGTCCGTCTTCTCGAACGAGAAATGCGACGTCACGGGACTAGAGTCGCGATCGGGCAATATATATCTATATATATATATATTTTTTTTTTATTCCGTGGCGGAAGACGGACATAGTCTTCCGCCGCGCCCAGCCAGTATCGACCAGCTGCCCACCATCGCCACCCGCATTGCCGTAATGTAGTGCGGAGAAGACGACCTCCTCGCTGGCCGGATGCCAAAATGGCGTCCACGGTTGATAGCTTTTGGTCTTTATGCATAACGAGAGTGCCAATAAGAAATTGGACTTACTTAATACCGTCGTATTGCTTTTTTTCTGACTGAGACACGGTCGAAAAAAAACGATAAGATGGTTTATTTTACTCGAGTTTTCTAATAAATTTGGGGATTGGGAATCAGTGCGTGCGCCATCACTAATCGAGATGACGCACGGACAACGCGTACCCCCTATAAAACGAGACTAGTTTTCATGGACCCGTTATCTTTATCTCCTCTGAAAAAAAAAAAGTATTATACAGAAATTTAGTAAAATTGATTGGACATGTATTGGTCCTACTTTCTTCACAAACAGGTGTGTGATACATGACCCTATATCACACGATTCCAGATGGCCCAATCCCTGTGTTAGTGATCTTTCCCCCGTTGATCTCGCGGTGGACAAATACTGTTTATAGTGACGACTTCGGAGATCGAGAGAAAAGAGAGGAAAGATAGAGACGTCACCGGCACATCAAGATCCCTTAGAGACTGGCAAACACCATCTCTTTACGCTTTTTAAGATTCCGTAAGCAAGACAGTTTCTTTAGCATTTATTTGTTTTTTTTTTTTATTTGTTTTCCTTTCAGCTCTATTTAATGATTTGCATCGAAGTTTCATCCTCTTCAGTTTCTAATTCTGTTTTCTGGCAAAGACGATGGCGCATATATACAAATCATTAAATGGGGTTGGTTATGATTCGGGTTTGCGAAGACGCTAAAAGTTGCTCTTCCTAGTGTCTTTTTCGTATTTTTCAAAATTATTTTCACCCCCAATCTTCGCAAACCCTGCTAACTTTTAAGAGCTTTAATTATCTTGGTACAAATAATTGTGGAAAGAGGCAACAAGAGGAGTGGATGACGCATATTTGGTTTCGTTTTAGGAGAAATTCTGGGAAGTTGTTGCGGAGTTCGTCTGAGCGAGGAGCATGGATATGTAGGCATGTACGTGGTCAAACCGGAGTACCGTTCTCTTGGAATCGGCAAGAAAGTGTGGAATGCAGCCATCGAACATCTTGGAGACCGAAATAAAGGATTAAGTGCGGTGGATTCTTATTTCCCCGTTTATCGCGACAAAGCCGGTTTCAACGTAGTGGCAGACTGGACTGTGGACCTGTACAGATTAGAGAATGCGCCCGAAATGGACCTGGACCTATCCGACAGTATCCGGCTCTATTTGGACAGTAAATTAAGAATTTTGCCCATATCGGACGAAGAGTTGATTCGTGATGTCATAGCATACGATAAAGAGATTCACGTGTATGATAGATCGAAAATTGTTAGGTTGTCTCTGCTGGAGAGGGGCTGTATCAGTCGCGTTGCCCTCCTGGGAGATACCGTGTGCGGTTACGGGTGCATTAAGCCAGGTTTGCAGGGATTGTGGATCATCACGCCGTTATACGCCGACAGCGAACACGTGGCTCATCTTCTTCTTTCGGAACTGATTGGCAGTCTATCGGAGGAGGAAAGAGAAAAGGGTTTCGCTTTGAAAGTGCCCAGCACCAACACAGCAGCGGCCGGTGTCATGAGCCATTTTGGCTTTTGCCGGCAGACGTACTCGTTACGAAGATGCTACACACACTCTGTAGTAGATCTGCCCGTCAGTCGAATTTTCGCTCTACAGACATCTGTCTTCTGCACAGAATGAAACATGTACATAAGATTATAAATATGTATACATGATATATATATATATATACATATATATGATATGTATGTGTGTATGTATACAAGATATGTATTATATATATATATATATATATATATACACGCATACATATTATATACATATATATAAATAGATATATATTAGTTGTGTATGTATATATATAAATGTGTATATATTTATACTATATATATATATACACATACATATATATGTGTGTATGTGTTGTGTGTGTATATATACATATGTATAATTATATATATATATAAATACATATATACACACATTTACACATGCATTTAAAACATGCACATTGTATGTATCTTTCATTTATAACGACTTCCTTTTTCCCGAGGCTTGTAAATGTCGGCGAAAGAACCTCGAGGCTCTTACTCGTTTCTACTAGCCTTCACGCGGCATTGACACGAAATTTACCATAGGAACTCTCAATTTTGCGTTAAAAGTAGCAAAATCCTGGCTTGAAAAAAAAGAACAAAAAAATAAAAAATAATAATAATTTTTCCTATGGTGCAAATAGGGAGCAAATTTCAAGTTTTTTGGTGCTGAATAGTAGTTATCGAACGTTTTTCGTCCCAGTATCTGGGACTACAAGTCTGTATTACGACCTCTAGGGTACTCAATCGAGACATTCCTTAAATCTTGTATATTTTATATTGTTTTTTCCACGATTTTTTGCGGACGAATATATCCGAACGAGAGAGAATGCGGTAGAGTTAGTTTTCAGAACTTATTAGCTCTGCTCATTTCCGCTATATATATATACATACATATAGAGAGAGAGAGAGAAGAAAGCACCGTGTTCTTCCTATACTTATCACGGTTATTATTCTTCAAAATAATTCTTAAAAACAAAAAAAAAAATTAATAATAACAATAAGCCGTTCCAATCAGAATGTAATAATTCGCGCCCAAAAAAGGCAAAAAAAGAAAAAAAAATTAATATTCGACCTGTCGTCACCTCTTCACTTTTGTTCTTACTTCTCCATCTTAATAATGAAATAACAAAAAATATATAACAGTCAAAATAAAAAGATTTCCATCTACTAAAACAGTTCTGTGTTCACTTTGTTATTCCATAAGGAAGTTGACAGATGTTTTTATTATTAGTGACGCGATTTCAATGAAATTTACGAGAAAAATCCTTTCGATACATATTTAGTTATAATTTATTTTAGTTGGTGGATGGAGATCATCTGCATTTTATTCGGAGAATGGTAAACTCTAAATAGTGTATCCCAACCCAAAATCTGTGCGGTAAACGTAGCAGATTAATTGTTTATCTGCACATGTATTATTAAGTCGATCTACAAATAGAACGAAAATAGTAAGTACGCTCAAGCTTTCGAACGTGTGTGTGTGTGTGGGCAGAGTTCAATCGCTCGATTAAATTATTATTATTATTTTTTTTTTTTTTGTTAAACAAGTCGGCAATTTTTATGCGTTAATGGATCATAAATAAGACCGAACAGATTTTGGGAAGGATAACGAGAGAAGGTTAAAGATAAATGATAACCCAACACAATTATTATTCCAGACGAGGAAGCCGTAGCACTGGATATTCGTAAACATTTGTATCTTCCGGAGAGAAACAGCGCGATCGATGGCGGGAGAGACTCAATCGATAAGCGACTGCTGGCTGTCTAGTTGGACGTCCAGACACGATCAGTCAATAATTCAGTCCCGAAGCTTCTTCCCGCATCTCCATAGGACTTATTTTGCTAGAAAATTCAACTCAATAATACATAAAAAAATTTTTTTAGCTTAATCATATCTATTCACTTCGACTGTTCTGAATTCTTCCAAATCATATTCAACATTTCGAATCGGCGTGAAAAATTCCAAATAAAAATAGCTCACAGCTCGTATAACCGGTCATTTCAAAAATGGCTGCTATATTCTTCTATAAATCACATATTATTCTTCCCATCGATCAGTTTACCTTTTGTGTTCAACCAACAGAGGCTGCTTAAAGTAGTATAGGAAGGCTTTCGGGAGGCTCACGTACAAAGATTTTTAAATTTTTTTTCTTTCATAAATGCACAAAAGATTTTTTATTCTGTAGATTGTCTATTACGAAAGATTTAATTAAAACTCATTTTTTTTTTTTTTAGCTTATGCTGTGAATAGCTCATTGTTTATCGATTTATATAACAGTTTAATGTTAAATGCAACAGTGTAATTTATTTTAATTTATTTACAACGTATTTGTTGATCTGCGAGAAAACACTTTTTTTCGTATTTTAAAATTTTTCATTTTTCTGAACGAAAATAAATTTTAATATATTTTTACATTTTACGATTCGTTGAAAAAAAAAAAATCAATGAGATTTTTTCATTTTTAGAACTAGGCTGATTTTCTAAGTCTGATGAGATCGAATCAAATTATCATTCATAAAGTACTTAGACACAATTTTTATATTTAATAAATAGGAATTTTATAGAAATCGTTAAAATGAATATTAAAAAAATTTTCCTTCGACATCAATAAGTGGATTAAAAATATGCTTTGCATGCATAGTACATTTCTCTACACGATTCTACAAACTGTAGAAGAATATTTATTACTCTCGAGACTTAAGCAATGCTGTGTCACAATAAATAATAATAATAATTCTATAATGCATTGAATTTTGGAATTGTCATTGCTTAAAATAATGTCAGAAATCGAAATAAGAGAACAAAAATAAAATTTTAAATAGGATCCACTTTCCCTCTTGCAATCTATTATTTCATAAAATATCTTTTTTTAAGTTTAGATTTTTGTTGTTCGTTAGTTTTTTTTTTTTTTTTTACTGCCCACCCCGGCGGGAGGTCAGTCGGATTGTGGAGGACGGATATCAACGACCCGGGTCCGGATCCCATGATAAATATTTTCAAGGGGTGGCACCCGAGACTCGAACCCGGGTCCTCCAGAGTGTAAAGCCGAAACGTTTCCACGCGGCCAATCCGGCCGACGAGATGGTCCCATTCTTTATAGCAATCTCGACAAATGAAAGATAGCCTGTTATCCGCAGGATCACCGGAAGTTGCTATACAAAGTTCGGTCCTGAAGAATTAAACGATGTGGGAGCCAAGATGGAACACACAGGCAGACTATATTATATAACCATAGTTATTACCAATGAGGTTATTATTAATAACCCTAAAGCTCACCACTGGTTATTACAAGCGGTGAGCTTTAGGGGTTTTTGAGCTTTTAGTGGCAAACTTTAGGGGGCTGAGCCCTTTATTAAATTGGTCTCTAATTTGAGAGCCCCTTGCAAAGTCGCGGATTTTAACGAAGATCAAAAACAATAATTATAAACTATCCTAACGGTCTAACGACTCTGCAATCCAGAGTTCGGCCTGAGCTCGGATCTTAAACTAACTCTAACTTAGATTGTTTTCATAGTTAATTATATTTAACTACAGTTAACGTTCAACCGGCAAAGCAAAACTGGAAATCGGAACTTACAACTAGAAGTACCGATTATGGGATTGGGATCCTTATAGAGGACTCGTATCTCACGCAGGACATACGTCGGGCCGATTCTTAATCCCGGACTCGCAGGGACTTGGGCGGTCGATCGGCAAACTACCGAGCGCCCACAGGAGAGGGTGAGTGTGCAGCCCGGCTCTATCGGCCCAGAAAGAATTTCTTCACCTGGGGCAGTGTTAGATCTACCCGGGTGACCAGATTGAGGAGTTAGCTTGAATACAACAAACAATGTTAGAAACTTATACTAATAATTGGAATAAATTCTCAAAACAACTTAGATAATAAAAAATATAAAATTTATTAGACTCAACACACACAAAAAATGTTAATAAATGCTTTATTGGAACTATAATAAAGCAACAATCAAATAATCAACAAAACTTGTTTAATCTAACTCAAATATCAACAATCCAATTATTCACAAGAAATAAACCTTAAATACTACTTAAATTCTACTACCTCCACCACCGATACAAACTTCAAGCAATCGTCGATCTTAACAAGAACTCAAATGTCACTTCGCCAACTTTGCATTTGATACACCACCTCGACTGAGTCTTTTTTTTTTAACGCGAAAATATGGAGGTTCTTTTTTCTTTTGTATGGTAAGCTTGGTGGCTAAATTTTGATTGCCCCTTTCCACTTAACGCGAAAATATGGAGGTTCTAGCTGGGGCTTTCTCCTCCGAATACGAGGGATGGTGCGAGAATTGGTTCGAGGCGGGCGTGTCCGCCGGGCGATCCGGTGTCCGTATGTGGTCCCATCGCAGACCCTAGGGACGGATTTGGGCACCGCCAGCAGTCCCGGTTCCGTATAGGGACCCGCGAGTGAGACCCCAGGGACAGACGCGACAACCACCGAATGGTACGAGGTGACCCCTTTACGGCCGTATTCACCATCTCGAGTTATTGGTAGAGTTAGGGTTATATGAAGAGTTATAGCAAAATTCGTATTCATCAACTTCGTTCCGAGTCATATTTAACTATCCGAGTTATGTCGGCCGGATTGGCCGCGTGGAAACGCTTCGGCTTTCCACTCTGGAGGACCCGGGTTCGAGTCTCGGGTCCCACCCCTTGAAAATATTTATCAT
>AYEL01072067.1:0-45026 GCA_000484575.1 Olivierus martensii
CGGTATTCAGCCACATATATGGTAAAAATTTAACGAATAAAAAGGTAAATTATATTTGTTTAATAAGCTCGGGGAGAAAAATGTTTACTGAATATTTTAAATTAATACAGATATCTCTGGGGTATCATTGATTGTTATGTCGTACTGTACATCAGAACTGTTTTGGCATCATGCACTGATGGACATTGTGGGACATCATCCATTGTTATATTGTACATTGAAACATTTGTAACTCCATTCATTGTTACTCCACAGTGATTACCAAAATAGTGTGCGCGGTATTTTGGTAATATCATTGCTACATCACTGACATCAGTACTACACTACAATGACATGATATATTCTGACATTTTGTGATGTCATTATTATAGTATATTGGTCACACTAACATTCTGGGATGTCAGTAATCATTGTGTCATAATGATGCCACATACTGTTTGTGTGACATCATTATGAACTGAGATCTCTCTGACAATATACCAGTGACTGGCGTCACATTTGTGACATCATTCATTGTTCCATCATAGTAATGTCATACCTGTGAGATCATGATGTCATCCCTCCTTCATACTTTAAAATGTCAACAATAGTCAGATCAACAGGTTGAAGGGTTTAAACACACGTTTTAAATTACAATCCCAAAATGCCCCATCCTTGGGATGATTTTGATTCAGAGTATTCTAAGGAATAGTGATCTCGAAATTCTTTTTCGATATTTCAGGTTTTTAAGAAATTGTAATATAATTTAAAATAATCTTGGCCGAAATAATAGTATTTATTATAATTAAGGATGTCGTATTGAATTCGCCATGGAATTAGGTAATACACGCGTTGACTTATGGGATACCAAAAAGGAAAAGTATAAGCGTTGTTTTTTTTTAACAGATGACGCCACACTCCATTCAGGTAAAATACTATGTGGCGGGGCGAAACAAGCCCTTCCACAGGCTGCCCACCCCTGCGGAAGGGTCAGCCTGATTGTGGAGGACGGGGATCGACGGGCCGGGCCCGGACCCCAAAGCCGACGCGTTTCCACGCGTCGGCTTTCCACTCTGGAGGACCCGGGTTCCACCCCTTGAAAATATTTATCATGGGGTCCGGGCCCGGCCCGTCCTCCACAATCAGGCTGACCCTTCCGCAGGGGTGGGCAGCCTGTGGAAGGGCTTGTTTCGCCCCGCCACATAGTATTTTACCTGAATGGAGTGTGGCGTCATCTGTTAAAAAAAACAACGCTTATACTTTTCCTTTTTGGTATCCCATAAGTCAACGCGTGTATTACCTAATTCCATGGCGAATTCAATACGACATCCTTAATTATAATAAATACTATTATTTCGGCCAAGATTACTTTAAATTATATTACAATTTCTTAAAAACCTGAAATATCGAAAAAGAATTTCGAGATCACTATTCCTTAGAATACTCTGAATCAAAATCATCCCAAGGATGGGGCATTTTGGGATTGTAATTTAAAACGTGTGTTTAAACCCTTCAACCTGTTGATCTGACTATTGTTGACATTTTAAAGTATGAAGGAGGGATGACATCATGATCTCACAGGTATGACATTACTATGATGGAACAATGAATGATGTCACAAATGTGACGCCAGTCACTGGTATATTGTCAGAGAGATCTGTTCATAATGATGTCACACAAACAGTATGTGGCATCATTATGACACAATGATTACTGACATCCCAGAATGTTAGTGTGACCAATATACTATAATAATGACATCACAAAATGTCAGAATATATCATGTCATTGTAGTGTAGTACTGATGTCAGTGATGTAGCAATGATATTACCAAAATACCGCGCACACTATTTTGGTAATCACTGTGGAGTAACAATGAATGGAGTTACAAATGTTTCAATGTACAATATAACAATGGATGATGTCCCACAATGTCCATCAGTGCATGATGCCAAAACAGTTCTGATGTACAGTACGACATAACAATCAATGATACCCCAGAGATATCTGTATTAATTTAAAATATTCAGTAAACATTTTTCTCTCCGAGCTTATTAAACAAATATAATTTACCTTTTTATTCGTTAAATTTTTACCATATATGTGGCTGAATACCGCTTCTGTCGATAGGTGATAGCCCCATATTTCAGACAAGAGTCGCCAAAGAGCATGCACATTTTTTCTTCATTCCGTTCAACTATGAACGGCTAGACATTCAAAAGAAAAGGAATGGAACATGTTCCTTTCCTTTTGTTTTTTTCTGTTCTGACGAACTATGAACCGGCATTAAACCGGATTTTAGAAGACGGGAATCGACGGGCTGGACCCAGACTGCATTAATATTTCCAAAGGATGGGACCCGAGAACAGAACACATGCAGAATGTAAAGCCGAAGACTGGATGGACCATGTTCGATTCTCGGGAAAGCGGAATCCGGTCGACTGTCGAAAATAATCGGTTGCAACAGAAATAGTGATTTCTTTTTATAATTTCACGCAAACATCCTACAATGAAAGTGTACTAAATTAGCATCTTTTAATACGAAATTCTCTCTTAATTCATTATAACCAGTGGAGACATTCAGCCGGTTCATCCGAACCAGTTGGCAAAATTTATCGACTGCGAACCGCTTGTTGAGACAAAGAAACGAAAAATCAGAGTTAAATTTTGTCAGCTCGCTAAATGTTTTATAGCGAAAGTAAAATTTTATTTATATTTATTATTATTGGGTCATGAGCGTGATTCAACGAAAATCTTATTTCTATTTGAAAAAATCTATTCCAACCGAAATCATGGTTTCTTTCACAACTTCGGCGCACACGTTAAATAATTAAACTGTACTGAAAAATATCCGTGCATATTTTGATTTTATAATTTAGTTGCTGATAATTTTTAAGAAAAAATAGAAGTCTGTTTATTATTTTGATGACAGCACTGATTGTATCTAAAATCATGGCATGAAAATCTTTTGTTCAAAATATTTCTTTAACAATGGATTTATTTCCATTATTATATGATTCAATCGCCACTAATTGAGCTCGTTGATAGTGATTTTGTTTAAAATAGGTTTTTAATTCTTATTCGGAGTGAAGTCAGTCTTGATTTTAGCTGCTTTTGTCAGAAGTAATAAAATGTCAAAGTAGCATATGCAAAGATCATCACATAGCTGTCGACAATTGAGATAAGAAAGGAAACTAAAGTACTCAAAACATCAACTATTATAGCCTTGTAGTCTCTAATTTGTTTTGTTAACCATTGTCGAGTATTTCCAATAATGTAAAACAACCAAATTTTCATGTATTATCCTAATAACTAGTTAAAACGAGTATGTAATGAATAATAAAACAATTGAAACTTTTTTTTATATCTACATTTTGATTAAAAATAGAATTGGTTATTCTGAATGACACCATTGTTTATGAGACGGATCGATCCTCCTTCTCATACTCTGCTAACCCTTCCATAATTATTTAATTTATAATCAATACTGGCTGAGAAGTGGCATTAAAAACATACTTGTATATTTTCGAATATAATTTTAAAATTCCATCTTTAATAAATTTCAAACAATAATACTTTATCATTACAGTATTCAATCATCAAAGACTAGTTTTATTTATAAACACTAATCGAGATTCCATATTTCTTCCTAGCTGCTGTAGTGCAACTTTTTCGTTTCATCGAAGAAATTATTGATGCTTAATCACAAAAGTAAATTTTTACAAAGACATCCCCAAAAGCATTCAGCATCAGGATATTCTCCATACAAATTTATACAAAATGGCCTTTTGATAAATGTTTTAGAAAAAGTTCATTACATTAATAACCGTACTTTATAAAATCATATAAAATTTCGATAGCCATTTATATATTGTATTTGACTGTTGTTAATAATTTATAGTGTTTTATTTGCTACTCATAACAAAAATGATGATCAGAATATAAATTTTCTATCAGTTTTTTAGATTCTTATAAATATCATATAAACTTAATTTGTTGAAGCATACATTTTATATATATATTTTTAATTTGAGAATATTTTAAAATTTTTATTGTCAAAACTTTTTAAACAAAGATTTTCAAGCTATAAACTTTAATTAAAAATTTGAAAATCTTAATAAAAAAAAATTTATATCCGAGTTTTTTTTATTGGCCTTATCGAATATATACATACAAATAACACTGATATTTCAGATTGGTGACACAAACTAAGTGCTTTCCTGCAAGGACTACATTTTTTTGTGCGAAATTTCTTACCAAAAAACAATAAGCCATAAATGAGAACCTGTATTTTTTTGAATAGACAAATATTATACAATGATCAAGTTCCAAACAATTTCTCTTTGAAGAATGTTTATAAAGGATGCATTAATAGGCTTGTTAAAGATTTATTTGTTGTGTTATTAACTTATTTAAAAAATGTAAGTAGCTATGGTTATTTGAATTTATAAAATTTTAATGAAAGTTTTTGTTTTTGTACAGGAAAAATTTGACTTTTAACACTTACAAGGGGAGTACACAGCTGACCCCCCCACCGATTTTGATCCGCTTGCATATGGTGAAAATATATCAAAAATGAGTGAATACGTGTCCGAGCTTTTCATTGAATATGGCCTTCTAATAATATTTTTTAACACTTGAAAAATCAAACTTTTGATAATTCAGCTTAAAAACGATGAATAGATAGCAGATCACCAGGTGCACAGATAGTGCACTCGATAAATACGTGGCTTGTAATCTCAAGGTAGTGGGTTTGAATTCGGGTTGATGTGCATTTTTTTTTTTTTTTTTTTTTTTTAAGTACTTTGCTGGGCTGGGAGGTCAGGGACGAGCGCCATCCCCTATAGATAAGACCAATACTTATCTGAAACAGTCCACGTGTATGCTTTTTTATGGAGAAGCGGAGGAGAAATATTTGACCTCATCACACGGAGAAGAAAGCTGGCAGAAGACAGCAGCTATTTCCGTCTCCGTAAACAGGTTTCGACATCAACCCCAGTTCATTGCACACAAAGAGGTTAATTACCTGTACACTAGTGATGGCGAGCGTAAACCCATGTCCCTCATCTGTGCACCTGGTGATCTGTTATCTATCCATCACTTTTAAGCTGAATTATCAAAAGTTCGATTTTTCAAGTGTTAAAAAATACTATTAGAAGGCCATATTCAATGAAAAGCTCGGACACGTATTCACTCATTTTTTATGTATTTTCACCATACGCAAGTGGATCAAAATCGGTGGGGGGTCAGCTGTGTCCTCCCCTTGTTAATAGAAAATTAAAGATTGATAGTGAGGAATTAAATTTTTAAAAAATATGTATAATTAAAAGCAATTATGTAGTAATTATATATATTTTTAACATATTTATTTGATTACACAATGTTTTTAATTATCCTATGTATATTTCTGAATCCTTACTCCAAAATGTAATTTAAATGCGATTTGTTCTGTGGCAATCTTACATGCTGATTAAATTGCCCTTTTTGACACACCTGATTTAGGGTATAGTAAAGAATCATAAAATATGCCAGATCACAAATGCTGCATTAGTGTGATTTGTTCTGTGGCAATCTTACATGCTGATTAAATTACCCTTTTTGACACGCCTGATTTAGGGTATAGTAAAGAATCATAAAATATGCCAGATCACAAATGCTGCATTAGAAGTTCAACCTGTATAATATGCACATGATATAAAATACCAGATGACAGAAATAACCAATATAGTAAATATAATGTTACCACATGATGTTAGGAGGAATCAATACAACAGTTGTTGCAAATACAATCATTGATAAAAAGAGTATTCAAAAAATAGTGATTAGTAGTTTTTATTATATCATTAATTTAATATTTCAATAGAAATTAAAGCAAAAGATAATTATATAAATATTTTATCGTAACAACAACCAAATAACCCAGCATAACAAATTAATTTAAAATAAATGAAAACAAATGTTTAGGAAATCTCTGATTATTCTGAAACAGAGATTTAAATAAATTTTAGCCAATAGAACAACATTGGTTAAAATTTGTTTAGTCATCAATTTCAGTTTATTCTAAATTAATTTTTTAATATTAGGATTATTTAGCTGGAATTTGATTGTTATTTGATTATTAATCCCTAGTTAATGTAAAGTCTAAATAAAAACAGCACTCTTAGCAGTATCATAACATAAACTTTAATGAAGACAAAAATGTTTTTGGTATTCTAAATACCATCATCAGTTGAAAGAATATAGAACAGAAAGAACTACAAATGGTTTAAATAATAAAGAATATAAATTATTTTAAAAAATTAACATTAGAACAAAAAACGATTAAAAATACAATAAATTTAAAAAACTTATATTAAGGATTTTTTACATTAAACTATTTTGCGAAAAGGGCATTAATGAAGACAAAAATGTTTTTGGTATTCTAAATACCATCCTCAGTTGAAAGAATATAGAACAGAAAGAACTACAAATGGTTTAAATAATAAAGAATATAAATTATTTTAAAAAATTAACATTAGAACAAAAAACGATTAAAAATACAATAAATTTAAAAAACTTATATTAAGGATTTTTTACATTAAACTATTTTGCGAAAAGGGGAAGGGAACAATAAATTGTGATTGATCAATAAATTGTGAGTTTATCGCAGCAAAGATAGAATGGTATACGTTAAACATTTTTTCTAACAGCATACTTCCATGCTGAGCACAACTCATCTGCCTGCCTAATATTAATAATAATATTGGTTACATTTTAAAATCTTACATTTAATTATAATAATAATAATGGTTACATTACATTTTAAAATCTTAAGTTTTTCCCTTAGGTAGATCTCAACGATCATGAACATTTTTGACTATTTTGGCGTCCTGCCATACGATGTTGACATCCTTTTTCATAAGCTGTAAGGGCTAGCACAGTAACAAGGTTGCCTTTAGAAATTGTCTTTGTGTTCACTTAATCTATCCTTAAAGTTTCTAGCGGTAGCCCCTATATATATCTAAGCGATTATCATCAATATTCTGTAAAGGTACCTTATAGATACCTGACTTACAGTCATCAGTCTTTTTATCTTTATTGTTACAGAGTAAACTAAAAATGGTAGGTGATCTTTTAAAGGTATGGGACTTATTGGTGGGATTTAAGGGTTTGTTTTACAGTCTTACTATTGTGAGGATCACGGAAATACGAATTATATTCGCGATATATAAGAAAAATTTAATATATCAAACAAAGAAATTGTAAAAGAGAGAAAGCTAAAAACATCGAACAAAGAAACTGTAAACGGGAGGAAGAATGTTAAGATTGAAAAGAAAGCATTTACCGAGTTGCACTGCCTGGCGCGAAACTTCGTTCCCAACATCGTAAATCTCGAAAACAAAAAGGGATTATGTATCGTGGGCGAAGATCGTGCTTGTGCAGGTGTCCAGGACTATCACAGTAGACCCCACCTGCAAAGGAAATAATAAACAATAGCCAGGAATGCATCGAAGCCCGGGAATTTCGGTCTAATGGCAAAACTGCGAACTCATGAATTTATTACTATGAATGTCTGAACAGGACAGAATGAACTGCTACTTTCACAACGGAAACAAAAATGTTAACCAGTCTTTACTTGTTTAGGCATAATTAATCTGCTAAATATAAAAACTGATTTTAAAAAATGCCAAATAAAATAGAAAATTTTTGATTCTTAAAAAATTCATAAAAAAAAAAAAAAGTTAAAATTCCAAGCAATAAATAAAGTGAAAATTTCCTAAATTGATAATTTTTTAAAAAGCTAAATGTAGCTTAACAAAAAAAAAGATAAATTAGCAACATCACTTTGTAGATAATTAATTTTGATTGCTGTTTTCTGCTGCCTCGGTTCATTAAAACTTTTTTTTTAATGATAGAAGTGTCGTTCTTTCGAGTACCATTATTTTAAAAAAGTTACAATATATTATAAGACAAACTCCATTATTTACTATGCAATCCCAATATCTCGAGGGAATAACTAGTCTATCTTAGACGTTTTCATCAGGAAATCTGAAATTTAAAGATTTTTCTTATTTGTGATTACTTTTTCAATATTCTATATATATATAATTTCAAGTATCGCATAGTCGGAAACTGTAAATGAGACCAATTTGAAAATTAAAGCAGCCTATTATTCTTTATTTCATTTCATAGAAAACCTTTCGAAGTGAAAAAATATTGGCATCGATCCTAAATATAAAAATAATATTTCGAGTTCTAAACTCTGCTTAGAATTCACTAATTTATTAAAGAACTGGCACTTTTTAATAAAAAATGAGCGATATCAATAATAGGATTAGTATAAATTAAATAAATTTTATATTTAAATTAATAAATGTTTCGCATTTTTCTAATTTTATCTTTAATTCTGCAGTTTTTTTATACTTTTATAAAATTACGTTTTCTATATTAACTATCCCTTGATTAGTGCGGGTTTGAATAATGCGGTTTTGATTGGTGCGCAGACCATCCCTTGATATATGCGGTGCCAAATTTGATTAGTGCGCTTCAAGAAGTGCGATGTTTTTGCAAACCCTCTGAAGCGTTGGCAACTGAATCTTGGGGATTGTAATCTATATGATTAGAGCACTGCAATAAATTTATTTATTTATTTAATTCTGTTAATATTAACGACTTTCGTCATCTAATTGTTATATTTTAAATTCGTTCGTAATTTTATTTATTAATAAATTTAGCGTGAATGGCAAATATCTAATAATAGCCTTTACAATAATATATACCCAACTTTGCCTTCAGATCATCTCCAATACTCGATGTCTACAGACGTGCAATTATTTTTTTACAAAATTTATTTGAAAAATAAATTTTAATTCTTACTATAAATTTTTAAATACCTATAACCACATTCCTCAATTGATTTAAAGTAGGGACTACATGTAATGCAATATAGATACGTTTTGAGAGAGATAAAAAAAAATTCATGTTTATAATTTTGATATTTTGCAGGATTCATTATAATTATTCCCATTGGTTTTTTAGTTTGATTAGTGCGGTTTTGATATATGCGGTGTATTGCGAGGATTTATTAACCGCACTAATCAAGGGATTCCTGTATATAACAGAACTAGCCATCTTCTAGATAAAATAAACCGCTTAATATTTCTCGATGATGTTCTGTTTATTATATTATTATTTTGCATGATCATTTAGTGGAATTGCATTATTTTATAATTTTCAGTACATGAAGGAATATATTTATTTTTATGTTTAAAATATTATATTTCGTAATAAGTAATTATCGAGATGATATCATAAAACATTAGAAACTTTGATGTGCCACGATGATGAAAGCCATCGACTCTCATATATCATCATTTCAGCCAACACGTCAAAGTTGTAAATGCCCCTTACTTATTAGAACTTCTACTATAATGCCATTGTCATAAGTCTTTTTTTTTTTTTTTTTGTTTGAGGAAAACCAATGAGTATTATAGAGATACAATATAATCAATTTTTTTATATATTAATATTATAACTGAAAGACAGCTCAAAGAATATTTATATATTAATATTATAACTGAAAGACAGCTCAAAGAATAAAAAAATGAGAAAGAGCGAACATCTCTTTAAAATATAAAGATATTAAATATTATTAAGTCGTTATACTTTTATAAAAAAATTAATTACTGTATGACCTTACCTTTTCGCATTTCGAAAGTGCTGGTTGCGAAATGCAACCAGCACTTTCATCTACTTTACGTTATTCTTAAGATTTAATAATGTAAAAAATTAATAAGAAAGAATTTATAACCATCATTAAAAATCTTTCTCAATAAACATTTGAAGAAGATTTTCTGGGAATTTAACGAGAATTTAAAAATAATAATATAAAAAAAATTGTAATCCTTTAAATCTAAGATTGTTAGCTAAAACTTTTTCAAACTACCAGTAATCTTGAGAATTATGTTCATTATTATAACTAAATTCCTTTAGAAAAGTAGAAATATTAAACATTTTTTACGGTTCAGATTTCTCTTACAACTCGATATTTTAAGATTTTTTCTTCAAAATAAAGAATAATAAAACGAGAAATTTATCTCCATTTGATTCAAATTTCGATAATTATCTGAAATTTTTATAAGTTTGTAAAAATAGCAAATTAAGTTATGCGAAAATGAATAATTGCCAAGTCTTTAATTTATTTTATAATCATCTTTCATGCTTAATACACTGAACAACTTTGAGGGATTGCTTAGTAAGTAATAAAAAATTTATCTGCATTTATTAATTAAGAATTGGGTGGTTTTAATCTGATCATCGTCAATTCGCGTAGCTTTGAGACAGTAAGTGATAGTAATAAAATTAATTTAATTGGATATCAGGACGATTGGTTCTTTTCAAATGAAATCGAAGCCAATTAATCAACTGGCAGTTTCTAATTATAATCAAATAAATACAAATTTTTCTAACAAGATGATAAAATATTTTTGGAGATTATTTTATCAGTTACAATAAATATTCTTATCTATAAGTGACTGCTAAAAATAAGCGTAGGAAAGGATTATTTTGATTTTTTGTTTTGCATACAGTATTTACAGTCACGCATCGCAAATATTGCTGCTGTAGTTTATCTAAATATGTTTTTATTTTATGTTCAAATTAAGTAGAAAGCCATTCTGTTACGATCTAAAATTTACGATATATCGAGGGAATAGATAAAAATCTCACCGAAAAATGACAAGATATTTTTTTCATTCACAGTATTTTGTATTTTTTTTTTTTTTCATTAAAATCGATACAAACATTTTCGAGCTTCTATTTTTAATATAAAAATGCGTAAAATTATCTTCATCTTATAATAAATTTATAAAATTATTTAATATTTAAATATAGATAGATTCCGTATAACGTGCTCTCCTATAACGCGAATTCGTATAACACGACGAAAAAATTGCGAATAGTACTCATACAACGCTATAAACAGTTCCGTATAACGCGCAGGATAAATTTTTTTTAACGTTACTTATCTGCTGATTGTAATAAAAACCAAACGATGTTTATTTCGTTTCCATGACAACTTTACCGTCTAGTTATACGAATCCGCATTTTCGTAGTTCGTATTATGTGGAATTTACTTGTATATAATAATATTTTTTAAAATTTAGTTAGTTTGATTCTGTTTTTATTTTTTCTTTTATTAAAATAAACCTTCTTTAAATTAAGTTAATTAACACTTTGCCCACAATAAAATCACATTCGAAACTAACGTAGATCTCATTAGCAATACGCGATCATTGTTGGAGCTCGGAGACACGCTTAAGTTTGCGTAAAAAGATCTGATAATGCATGTCTCGTATAACGCGGAACGTATCTCCCGCATTGTACGATAGTCTACTGTATTTTATCCATTATTATTCAGTTTGAACAAAATGATAGCTTTCGAGGTTTCTTAAAACGTTCGATAATCAAGTTATCACGCATTGCATTTAATGATGCCATCAAAATCAACTCAAACTGAGAGATTTAGTTACAGAATTACAGCTATTCTTTTCAATATAAATCAAAATAAATTTGTCACGATTACAGGTATAAAAGTCTATTTTTATCATTCTCATATAGAGATTACAACTTTCATGGTTCATAAGACAATCTTATACAGAATATTTTCACTTGTTTGTTTGTTTCTAATAATTTTAAACAGGAAACTATAACCATCAAATTTGGGATAATTCTTAAATAAATAGATTATTCAATATTTCTTTAGAATAAGTATTCTAAAATAATATTGAATAATCCAACTATCAATAAAATTTTAAGTTTAGTCGATAGATAACAAAATATGTTATATTCTACGGTAGGGAAAAAATCCGTTCTAATTGTCTAATTTAAATATTTTTAAGGAGTATCTAGAAATACTTTATCTATTGAAGAAAAAAAAAATCGAAATTTCGGATTTTTTTCCTCCTAATTTAATTCAGAATATGTCAGGGAGCGCGGACTTATTCTGTAAACATTGTATAAAGTCTCTACGGTACGGAAAAAAGGAGTGTCTAGAAATACTTTATCTACTGAAGAAAAAAAAAATCGAAATTTCGGATTTTTTTCCTCATAATTTAATTCAGAATATGTCAGGGAGCGCGGACTTATTCTGTAAACATTGTATAAAGTCAAGCTTTCAATGATTTTTCGGTAATTCGTTTGTAATAAATTTATTGAATGAAAATAATACAAACGAATTATCGCAAAATACGATATTTACATACTGTATATGCAAATATTTAAATCTTTTAATAAGATTGCGCTTAGGTAAGATCGCTATTTAGACGAAATCGTTCAAATAAAGGTCGGAAAATTAATGCTGTATACAGATCTAGAGTTTTTATTCACTATTAATATCCGGTAATCTATATTTCTTTTCAATCTGATAATTTATTTTTTTATGATATCAATTTAAATGTTTTATGTCTATTTTTGGTATGTGATTTTCGATTATTTAACTACATAAATCGGGCGTATTTGAAAAATAAGAGCGATTGATTTTTTAAGAAAAATTAATACTAAAAAAATACTGACTAAGGCATATGAGTCTTAGGTCACTTCGCAACAATCATTCAGTCAGTTAAGAAATTTATCGTAATGGATCACGAATATTTATATCTCCTCTTCTAAGATGGTCTCCGTCAGCGCTTTCAGTTCGTCTCATTCTTGCACAAAAATATCTCTTAATTATTGTTTACTTTCAACTGTTACATGAGAATCCAAGTTCATCAATGGCAATAATAGAGTATAAAAATTCATTATCTTTATTTTTGAACTAATCCAAGAAAATCAATGCTGAGTTAATCCGATTTTGTTTTTGAATATTATTAGTAAGCATCTTTAAGACCCAACTTGCTCAGAGTTTATGATACTGAACTTTTCAATAATGATTTTATAAAGCACAGTTCGCGAAATTTGAAGTTATATTCAGCTAAGAAATCGTAAGCTTCTTGGTTTCTCATTTTTTTTTATATTTTGTTTACTTTTTTGAGAATTCATCACTTATTGCTTACTGCTGATAACTTGCTGTATGACATGAACATTTATTCTTCCCTCACTGAATAGTCTACTCCACTTTCTCACTTTTTCTTCACTCATACATTCTAACACAAACCTCACAAACTTGGCAGTGAATTTCAGTTGCGTAAATGTTTATCTCATTTAAAAATTTTATTACGGATTGAATTTTGCGACTGACAGGATTTTCTAATGTCTTATTCATTTTTTAATCAGCGTTGCGTAACGATAAACAACAACTGTCTACGACAACAGGTTAGCTGATTCCACTTATTTGTTAGATGTATTTGAAGTTTCTGCACATGTTTAGTCTCAATCCCGTTAAGTGCGATGTCTTCGGAAAGTAAGGGTTGATTTACAATCAACCCTTCTTTCCGAATATGCTTCATAAATCTAAATAATGGTTCCAAATTCTATTGATATAATATTTAAGATTAAGGAAATCATCAAAATAAAGATATATTAGTGATCTTTTTAATATATCATACTATCATATTAGGAAATAGTAAAATAGAAAAGTCGATTTCTAATTTTATTTAATTGCTCCATTAAATGCATATCTGAAGATAAAAAATCTAACTTTCGTAAAATTGTGTTTACATTTATGATTTTATGAAACTTCAAGAGCTTAGAATTATTTTTTGTTTTATATCATATTCAATAAATGTATTATATATTCATAGAAAACTATAGTAAACTTCCTATAACGCGCTCTCCTATAATGCGACGAAAAATTGCGACTAGTATTCATACAACGCTATAAACAGTCCCGTATAACGAGTAGGATAAATTTTTTTACCGTTACTTATTCATTGATTGTAATAAAAACCAAACGATGTTAATTTCGTTTCCATGACAACTTTAACAACTTTTCCGTCGAGTTATACGAATCCGCCATTTCGGAGTCCGTGTTATATAAGGGTCTACTTGTATATAATATTTTTTAAAATTTAGTTACCTGTATTCTGTTTTTTTTTTTTTTTATTAAAAGAAACCTTTAAATCAAATTAATTAACATTCTGCACATAATAAAATCATATTCGAAACTATGGCACATGTCATTAGCAATATGCGATCAGTGCTGCAACTCGGGGAGAAGTTTAAATTTGCATAAAATCGTCTGATAATGCGTGTCATGTATTACGCGATTTCCTATAACGCGGAACACATTCTGCGCGTTGTACTGGAGTCCGCTGTGCATTTTCTTGCTAAATTCTCATTAAACACTCTCAGGTCAGTTTTTAATAGTTTCTCGATACAGTACTATTAATTTTTCTGAAAAAAATATCGCAATATTTTCCTGTTATGAATATTGAGTGATATACTTTTATTTGTTTACAGTAAAATTTAATATTTATATCGTTGAAAAAATATTGTATAGTTTTTGAAAAACGAAATATTCGTGTATATTTTTATTTCTTTTGAAAACTTAATTGACATATAAAATTCTTTTAATGAATGTTTGCTTTATTCGCTATTATTTGCATTTTTCTCAATGCACTTTGCATGATAATGAATATAAATAAATGCAGTAATATGGTTTAAAAATTATTTACTGCAATAATATTGTATGTACAAAATCAATAAGTAAATATACAAAACATATTTTGCCATTCAAACTATTATTTTGAATACAGTTATCTTATTTTACAGATTTTACATTCCATGAAATAAGTACATATCTTGAAATTCCATAGAACAAAATCAATTTCTCATTTAATTCTATTATAAATGTAAGTTCCTACAAAACAATTTTTTCTTGTATGCAGAAAACTTTAGTATAATAAGATTTGATATTATTAATATTTTTAAGGTTATTGTACATTGAATTAATAAATTTATAACGATAGGAAAAGCAATCAAATTTAAAATACATAAAAATTTATTTTTTAAACTATAAATAATAATAGCATCATACTGTATATAAGTTATGCTTACTTTGTATCATAAAATGACATTTCATTCTTTATATTCTACATATTATAAGCATAATTAATATAGCAATTGTAAAAAAATTATAAATTTAATTGGATCCTTAATAAGAAAATGAAAACAATACAATAGTTTTTGTTTTAATAGATCTGAATCTATTTTACATATACAATGTAATGGTCTTTTTTATTAAACAAAACAGTGTGCTTGAGGAATTACTTTTTTCAAACTGTATAAACTAATTTGAAAAATTTCAAATATTTGATTTTTGGAAAACATTCTTAATTAAAATGTTAATAGTTATAAATTTGAAAGAAAAATGCATTTACTACTAATAAAAACCTTCTCCAAGGACCAAAGGATTGTAAAAAACTGAACACATTACAAAAACAAAAGCTTTTCACATTTTTACTACCTTAGGAACTATGCACTACTAAAAGTGAGGAAATTTTATTCTTATTTAGGTGTTTTAAATGATACCTGTAATGGCCTACCACCATAATTAAAACCATTTAAAGCCTCAATAGCCCACACTGCATCTTCATAATTACTCATTGTTACGAAACCGTATCCTTTACTTTGATTTGTATTAGGATCACGAATAACATTGGTTTTAAGTACAGTTCCATAAGATAAAAATAAATGATGGAGATTTCTTTCATCTACTTCTGCTCCAATATTATAAACAAATAGAATGTATCCACCATTTCCTGAAGCTGAACCAGGAGTTGAGCCAATGAATGAATTTGAAATAGGATTGAAACGATATCTATTTTGGATATTGCCAGGTCTAAGTGGTCCACCACCAAATCCTGCTCCACGAAATGGTGGTATTGGATATTGTAGGAATGCAGGTGGGACTTTTTTAGAGTTATCATCAGCAAATTTTACTGATAATGTTTCAGATCCTCCAGAAAGTGTCTCACCATCAAATTTTAATATGGCTGCCTCAGCTTGTTCTTTGCGATCATAAAGAATAAATGCAACACCTTTGTTGTTATCTGAACTATTATCTTTTAATACCCTACATTGTATAATATCTCCACACTGCCCAAATAATTCTTCTAGTTCTTCTTGTTTCATATTTCTTGGAATACCTCGAACATATAAATTAGCATGTTTGATTTCATCACTGCGAGGTCTCGCATATGCTACTTTCAATTTTTTATTTTGCAACTGAAATCCATTTAACATTTCTATAGCTTTTTCTGCATCGGATTCATTTTCATATTCTACAAAACCAAAACCGTAACTATAACCTGTGGCTTTGTGTCGAACTATCTTAGATGATTTCAGATGACCAATATTCATAAACATAGCAGTGAATTCGCCATCTGTTAGAGTTTGGGGCAAATAGTTGACAATAAGATTTCTTTTGCTGTCTGATTTATTTAATGAATCTGAACATACTCTATTATCTTCTTCATCCATTGTGTTTAATTAATAAAATTATTTCTTCTGCAAAATGAATTCTTGTATTGTTTTTTTATTAAAAAAACGAATTTTTCTGAAAAAAAATAAAAATAAAAAAATAAAATGATCTACAAAAATAAAATATTAAAGTTTTATGATTAAATAAAAAAAAATATATAAATATATATTTAAATTTTTCATTTATGGCAATAATAGCTGCTATGTTAAAAGTCTGAATCAGTTGTTTATTGGTCTAAGTTCCAGTTATTCTAGACCTTTTAATTTAATTCTTCATTCATAACAAATAAAATTATATAGTGAAAATGAAAGTATTCCTACAATGAAATCATGCAATATCACTTATTGTAAAGTAAATGAGATAAGTGAGACCTTGGAGATGGTTAATTTCATTATTAAGCTTACAAAAAAGAATAAAAAAAATTTTCTACAAAAGAATTTTCTCATTAAATTATTAATAATAATGTCATTTATATCAACAAAAGAGTCTATGACTTTGTTTCAATTGATGATTATTTTTTGTAATTTGTCAGGTTTTGTGATTAATACAATTGGAATATAGTTATTTGCAAAATTTATGAACTTAATATAAATATTAACAATATTTGTGAAGTTAATATATATTTATTTTTTAAATCATTGTAAATACAGTACATAAAACTGCATCTCTAATGCATACACTATACTAACATAAGATTTTAAAAAATTAAATTACAATGGAACAATATAAAATTACAATTTCAAAGTAAAAAAATTTTAAATTATTGCCAATCTTTTATCAATTTAATTTTCTTCTAATTTTTTGAATAATTCTAGAAAATATTTAAATGAAAAACTTGTACAACACTAAAAATCAACTTCATAAATTTACCAGGAATTTCATTAGAATATTTATACATAAAATGTTCACAATATATCTAAAAATTAGTCAAGACAAAACCATTTGAAATAATTTATTATAATTTTTAATAATTCATAATTAAAGATTCTAACAAGACTTAATGTTACTCAAATGAAATACATGTTTAATAGCTAATTTAATATGTTATGGAAAGTAAGTCATATAGAATGAAGTTTATATTGACAATAAAACAAATATTTCAGATAATACCTATCATAGTACTACTGAAATTTATTGAATCAAATACATCATAGAAAATTGTAAATATTTACTAGATTTTAATATTGTATGTACAAAATCAATAAGTAAATATACAAAACATTTTGCCATTCAAACCAACATTTTGAATACAATTATCTTATTTTACAGATGATTTACATTCCATGAAATAAGTACATATCTTGAAATTCCATAGAACAAAATCAAT
This sequence comes from Olivierus martensii, assembly GCA_000484575.1. Taxonomy (NCBI): domain Eukaryota; kingdom Metazoa; phylum Arthropoda; class Arachnida; order Scorpiones; family Buthidae; genus Olivierus; species Olivierus martensii. The sequence goes on from AYEL01072067.1 coordinate 17,706, forward strand.
TTCTCATTTAATTCTATTATAAATGTAAGTTCCTACAAAACAATTTTTTCTTGTATGCAGAAAACTTTAGTATAATAAGATTTGATATTAATATGTTTAAGGTTATTGTACATTGAATTAACAAATTTATAACAATAGGAAAAGCAATATTTTTAAGGTTATTGTACATTGAATTAACAAATTTATAACAATAGGAAAAGCAATCAAATTTAAAATTGAAAACAACTAACTTATCATTTGAGATTTCAATAAAACAGTGAACTGATGATCATGTGATCATGACAATTCATTTGAAATTTTGTATGTATGTATGTATATAAAAGAAAAATAAGAAATTATAAGAATTAAGTAAATATGTGCAGTAATTTGTAAAGTGTAAACAGGCAAAATATGTATTATGATTGGTTTATAAAATCTGAAATTTTTTATGTATTAACTATTAAATAATTTAGCAATACTAAACTGTAAGACATTTTGACTAGTAACTGCTTTATACAGTTATACTGTCCATTTTATTAATTTTTAAAAATCTAATCATTTTTAACAATAAAACTGAAAATAAACACAAAATATAAAGCATAGATAGTTATTGATTTATGAAGGGGTTTGGTTACAATTTACAACAAATCCTGTTGAAATATTCATAAATTGTAAATGCCCAAAATTTACAGATTTCACATTATTAATAATTACTAGGACATTCTATATTACCTTAACATAACAAACACAAAACTATAAGAACCAGACACAAAAAGGATACTTTGCATGTATCAGATCAATTCGTCAGGACTCGAACTCATGGAATTATATTGATCAATCACAGAATTTATTGATTACATCACCACTGCAAGTTGAGGGCTACCTGTATTCTCATATAAAAAAAAATTCAATATATCCAAACTTGCTTATTTCAGGTTTTTTTGATAATGTAGTTTGTGGCATCCATTTTCATTATTATTTATAAAAATTAAATTAGTTATGATATATTGATCAGCAATTCAGACAAAACAGATAAGTGAATTCTTGGAAGATTTCTCTTTTATAATTCCAAAATGAATTAAATATATAAGTCATTATACAAATACAACTTTCAAATATTTATTTGTTAAAATTGTTTTCAATATGTAAATTTAAAATGACTGGTAGAAAATGATGACTAATTTGTCGCAATTCTAAAATTTTGCTGCGAACTATGAACTAGAGCTGTCATATTCTCTTATAGTTTTGAAGCATTACCTGCCCTATGATATAGCAATATTTGTTTTTATAATAAGAAGATATAATATTAACTGATATTCTGCTTCTGAAAAAATAAGAGATTTTGACAAAGTATACTTGACGACAACATTGGAAGTCAGTATTGAGTCTATGGGAGAGCTAAAGTTCGTTTATATTACTATGCCAATGATAGTTCACTAAATTATTCACTACATTACAGTAAATTGCCATAAACATAATGACAATTTTGACAAATAAGCTTTATAGCTTATTTGTCAAAATTGTTCAAATAAAATTACAGCTGAGTCTCTGTAGTCCGAAATTTCGCCAGTCCAACACTCTGCAAACCATTTGCACTGCCCACATGAATTTTCATGTCACAACTTGTCAATGTGCGAGAAAGAGAAATTGGCATAAACATATTGTCAGTCGCTATTCGTTTGTTGCTTAGGCTTATAGTTGGACTAATTTTTAAGTTCAGTACACTGATTACTGTAAAACACTGTTTTTATTGTATCAGTATTTATTTGTCTTTACAGAATGTCACAAATTGGAAAAAATGAAAAACAAAAACACAAGACGTTGACTATGATCAAAAACGCAGAAATAATTAAGAAACTTAACTTGGGAGAAAAGTTTCATTTTATGGTTGGACGAGCCATCATTTATGACATTAAAAAAAATCGGGATAAAATTGAGGGTTTGTGAAAGATTTGAACAGCAAGAGCAGTGACAGGAAAGTCTTAATAAACGGAGCATATTCATTTGTATAATTCCATTTTTTTTCATTGAACATCCAATAATCCGATAAATCTCTGAAATCCAACAAGCCTCGGAACCGTGTGTGTCAGATTAGGGAGAACTCTACTGTACGATATTAACATGATTTTAAAACTTGTAATAAATTATCTGCATGTCTATGATATATACGATGATATTCACCTGTGCAATGATATCCTGAGCATTCCAATGGATTCTGTGTTCTAAATTGGCAGAGAGTTGTAATTTTAAGTCATTCTTGAAAGGCTGCATGATAAGCCATCAAATGAAGCAAATTGCATTGAATGCTTATTTAAAATTGAAAATCCAAAGAAATGATTATATAAAAATAAATATCATTCTTACTGACACCATTACTTTTTACATTGAAATCAACTGTTCTGTGCATATTAATACCATCACAAAAGTTGGTAATATGCCACTCCCATATTATAATTAATAATTATACTATCCATTAGGGAAGATTTGGCTGTAATATTTGGTTTGAATTGAAAGGTTAATCCCCTAATTAGTGTATATTTGAATATATTATCTGACTTGAGCTAAGTCTGTTTGCCCAGGTTTGTCAAAAACACCTATGGCTACATAGCCTGACTGGGAGCATTATACAGTAGTCTATTTCAAGATAACCTGACAGTAAATCACTACCACTATTGTGGATATTTCTACACAAAGGAAAATAGTCCTATTGAGTTAAATTTAATATTTTAAAATATAAAAATGATATATTGATATTATTCTATAATTTGTTATATTGGGAAATAAAATATTAAATTATTGTGATGATTTAAAAATATATATTTTAAAATCATGTGACAAAATTTAATGAATTATTGTTGTTATTTACCATAGATTTTAAGTTATTTACAAATTGCGTATGAATACAGTGTTACCTTTGGTAATTCGGCTTTCAGATTATCTTGAAACAGACTATAGTTTTGGCCTTGTCCGATAAAGTCTCATGGTAATCATTATATAAGCTTCCCAAAATGGAATTCTGTCATAGGCTGCCACAGTCTAACTTAGGGGTGGGCAACATCAGGCCCACAGGCCACATTATTTTATTATATCTAATACCAATGCTATATATACTCACATATCTGTATTTTCTCTTTTTTAAATAAATACTATTATTAACAATTGTTTTTGTTTTGGCTCGTGGTCCACTATAAATTTTTCTATACGGCCCCCTACAAAAAAAAGGTTGCCCAGTGGCTCACCATAAATTTTTCTATACAGCCCCTACAAAAAAAAGTTGCCCACCCCTGGTCTAACTGGTAAGGGTGCAATCCTAAAGATCTTGGTTTGATTTCAGTGCAGTGGCAAAATTTTATTTCAGGAAAATTAAATTTAAAAATTATAGTATAATTATTAATTACTAGATGGCACTACCTTAGTGCAAAATTCTAAATTTAATTAATTATTAACTCAATAGATGGTGGCACTATAGCACTGATTCAAAAATTGTTATAAAAATTTAATTCAGACTTATTCCACTAGGGGAGATTTGGCTGTAATATTTGGTTTGAAATAAAATAAAAATATTCCAAAATGAGATTTAGATGATTTTGTTAAATGTTTCATTCAATGAACTAACCATAATTATTATAAAGAGAAACAAATGCTATATTAACATTCTCAAATTTGCTGAAGAATCTTATATTAGAGAAAGAACAAAATTTTATAAGATTTAGATTTTAATAAAAAAAATGAAATGGAAGAAAATTTTTGATAGAACAAAATGATATTATGAGTGATTAGTAACTTATCTTTTGTTGGAGGCCAAGGATTCAAAAGTGTTAATTCTTTAAAAAAGTGCTTGTACAAATCCTCTTTCATATTGTAATAATTTTAAATATGATAATAGTCAACCTTGTTGCAGCAAGTAAATTTAGAATGAATGCATAAGTAATTTATAATTATATTCAAACATATGAATTTTTAAACAAGTTTAATTTTTATAGCTAATAAAAATAATTATTTTAAGCATTGATAAGTTATATTTTGTTTTCTAATTTAAAAACTTTACCAAGTAAAATATTTTATTGAAATTAAATGCTTGGCTAATTTCATAAATAAGGAAAAGATAAAACAAAAATGACTAAAATAATACATTTAATTAAAATAATACTTATGATTATTTTTATCAGATCTCTTAGGTAAATCCTGACAATTACTGACATCTCTTGGCAAAAGTCTGAAGTTTAATATTTTACTAGATAATTAGCACTTGTACCACTCAAATACATTTACTGTTACAGAGTGGTACAGATTTACAGGTCTTCAGACTTTACAGTAACATTATATATATATATATAATTTAAAATAGTATCGATTTGATGTAGAGTCCTTAGGATTGAACCCACATCCCACATATTATTTTGTGACAGGGTTTGTTACAAAATAATATGTGGGTTCCTCATATAAGGCCAAACTCAATAAAAAAAATCTAATGTATAGAATTTGACACTCTGCTGTAATCCAACACTTCATCACATAGCCATCCAGCACACAAATAGTAATGCTTATAATTTGTATATTGAGAGTTTTTCCCTAGAAAAATCATCAATCACATGATGTCATAGTCTTTAAACCAACAACAACAAAGACAGAAATATCATTTAGTTCTTCCTATTTTAACAATGTTTACTAACAATTAACAATAAGTCAAAACAAAATGGAATGGTCAGTTATTTAGTATTTACAATAGAATTAGTAACTGTTAAATTATCTATTGAAACGAATAATTCATAAAATTCAAGGTCCACATGGAAAGTATTTAAAAGAAAATTTTAATTTATCCAGAAATATAACAAAATTTTCCATAATTAGAAACTAAAGAAGGAATCAAAAGTCCACTAGTCTTCATTTAATTCTTGTAATATAGCTTCTACAGTCACATGTTTTATGTTTTGATAATCAACCTATTCTGGTCAAATTATACTTTTTAAATGTTTATAATGTAATAAAATAATTATTTTAAAAAAATCCAATGACTGATTTACTATTGCTCAAATGCTCATTTTATTTAATATTAATTTAAAATATTTTAGTTTTATTGAATCATTTTAATTGTTTTTCATTATATAATTTACAAATATATTGTAGATATAAATATTATCTAGATTTTAATATATGATATTATATGAAATCTCATTTTTTTTTTTTTTTAAATATTCATGAACATTGAAATAATCTGTTTTCCTTGGCAATGAATTGATTTTCCATGTTCCGAATTTAAATATTCTTCATCATAAACCAAAAACAATTCAAAACAAGAAAACAAAACTTTAGCTCTTCCATCATTGAAAGCAGTTGTAATTTTTTATTTTTCTGAATATTTTATATATATATATAAAACGCCACTGGAAATGACTCAGAAAAATTCTATTTCTCCAAGATTGGACGCCAAAAATTAGGAAGGGAACTATTGCGCCTTTATAAATTCGGAGAAGACAAGGCCGGAAAGGCCCCATTTTTTCTTGGACACTTTTGCTATCCAATGAAAAAGATTAATCGCTTTATCCTTAAGATAAAAAAGATGAGACATCCAGTTGAGCTTGTTATCCAAGAGAACCCCTAGGTACCGGAAGCTTTGGACAAAGTGGATAGATTTATTATACATTCTTATACAGGGTAGTCTCTTGTCAGTTTTGAATTTGGAAAATACAATCGCCTGAGATTTCTCGGGACTAAATTGAAGGCCATGGTCTTCTCCCCATTTGGTTACTTCATCTAAAACCTTATTACATTTTTTTGTACTCCTGACCGGCTATTCGCCGAAATGATGATAAGGATATCGTCTGCAAACGCTGTAATAGAATGATCTTTCAAGAAGCTATTCTGGAGAAGACTGTCGATTAAAACACTCCAAAACAGGGAGATAACTCTACTCAACCATCTACAGAGAGATAACTCTCTCTGCCGTCTACAGAGAGAGTTATCTCTCTGTAGACGGATCTTTGAGTATTATTTTTGTATCGTTGGAATCGTCTTCTTTTGGCATTCATTTTGTTTTTTGCGATTTGGAGTTCCGGAATCCATCATTTTACAGTTCTTTTCTTCTGAGTAATAATAGGAATGTTCCTTCTACAGGAGTCATTGAGTGTTTTAATGAACTTTGATATATAGATCTCAGCTTCAGATTTATTTTTAAAAGTAGATAGCGACGTGCAGATGAAGGGTTTTATATCTCTGTTAATATTTTTCCATTTTGCTTGATGAAAATTAAACCTTTCCTTTAACTCACTGGGATAAAGAGGAGCTCCTAGGTGCAGTTTAAAACTAATGTAACGGTGATCACTTAAAGAATCTGTTTCTAGAACAGTCCAGTTGGAAATCGAATGAACAGTTTTGCAGTTACAAGTAACGTCTATGTTGGAATTACCATTTACTGACTCAAAAGTAGGGAGATTATCTGGTTCATTTATGATGAAAAGATCTTTACAGAGTAACGTCTATGTTGGAATTTCCATTTACTGACTCAAAAGTAGGGAGATTATCTGGTTCATTTATGATGAAAAGATCTTTACTACTTACTAGGTCATCAAAATAATTACTTCTCGAGCTCTCTTCCTTATCGTTATAAAGTAGGAAGGAATGCGTGTTGCTGTCTCCACCCAGGTGAATGCAGTGGGAAAATCCAAATGATCGGTAATAGCAGAGATTTTATTGCAGTAAGAGAGAATTTCCTTTCGACAGGGTAGGTAGAAACTGCATAAAATCCAATTTTTGTTATTAAACGCCTGTTCGATCGTAGTGAAATAATTGTTACTATAATTACAAATGAGAGTGCACTGAAGTTTTTTGTTTGGGATGCAAATTGCAGTCCACGGATACTGATTGGGACAACGGTAATAAAGGGTAACAGAAAGAGGAAAACCGGCGATTTGATTTTTAATGGAGAACGGCTCTTGGATTAGAATAATATCATATTTATTGAGAACGGAACTTACCAAGTGAGATGTAGCTTTTAAGGAATGTTGAAGATTTATTTGAAGAATATTTAAATCGAAATCCCATTATTGATAATTTGATTATCTTGAATGGAGTTATTATTACTATAAGAAGAAGCATTCTCTTCAGAATTCTCTATAATCTGTTTTCGATATTATTAAACTTCTAATCTTCAGTTGTTCGGGACAATGTTTACTTAAAGCTTTGTGGGTGAGAGAAGTTCTCTTTTGCCTTATGCAGTTGATACAACTGGGAACGGATTTGTTTATATTTACATTCCTTAAACGTGTGGTCTCCTCCACAGTGACTACAGACGATTTTTCACTTTTGCAATCTCTAGCATAATGTCCGTATTTACAACATTTAAAACATTGCGTTATGCCGAAATATTCTTCTACGCGACATCTAGATCAGGGGTGTCAAACTGGCGGCCCGCGGGCCGCATGTGGCCCTGGAAGTGATTTTTTTGTGGCCCCCAATGCTCTTAACTAAAATGAAAATGAGAGCAATATGTTATGAGATAATAGAAAGTAATTATCGCTTCATAGCTATGTCATATACTATGATGCACTAATTTGATTTAAAGAGATTTGTTATTGTCTGTCCAAGTTAGTTGGGTGGGAAAACGTCGCAAACTGGAACAAGTTCATTTACAACAAAGGAGTGTACATGTAGAACGGGTGGGAAAACTGGGAATTCTAATTACATGACTTTTTTTAGATAGGTTGAATAGTTGTTACTTTTTGAAAAATCCTTTATATAAATTTTAATATAATGTAAAAAATAAATTTTCTTTTTCTAAGCTGATGCTTACCCATCAACTTAACAACAAATGTTCCTTTTTTTACACAATAGACCAGTCTAGATAAGGCATGCGCAGTCTAAACCCACAATACTAACTTGGAAAAACTATAGCACTGTCGGCCGGATTGGCCGCGTGGAAACGCTTCGGACTAGACCATTCGATGTTTATTTTTCCAAGTTTCAAAAGGACATTTCTTAATTTTGGAGATACTTCTAGCACATGATTGCAAATATCCTTTGCTTTTCCGCGGGAGAATTTGTGCCGTATAAGTAGTAGTAAGATAGGGATATGGCCGCGGAAGTGACGTTACGACGTGACGTCACAGTATCATTATTCGCGACATAGCTAACTTCAAATGATGTCACAGTAACTAGCCAATAGCTAAACGACGTCGTTTATTTACGTTGCGTAGTTCGGTTCGATCGTATCGGTACGCTCGACGTTTCGTCGCGACGCATTTACGTCAGCATACTTGCAAAGTCACGAATTAGAACGACTATCAATAATACTAATTACAAACTAAGCCTAACGGTTAGCGACTCTGCAAATTCCAGAGTTCTGCCTCGCTCAATCCAAGTTAACTTCCTCACAACCGTAGGTAATCCCAGTTTACCCACGGGACGGTTCTAACGACTCTGCAATCCAGAGTTCGGCCTGAGCTCAGGTCTTTCAGCTAGCGACTCTGCAAATTCCAGAGTTCTGCCTGAGCTCAGTACTAAGTTCTAACTTAATACTAAATTAATTTCAAAAACAATCTAACAAGGGTCTAGCGACTCTGCAATCCAGAGTTCGGCCTGAGCTCAGGTCTTTTTCGTTCTAATGACTCTGCAATCCAGAGTTCGGCCTGAGCTCAGGTTTTTTTCTAAACTCTAACTTAAATATAATTAACTTCAAAACAATCTAAAACACTAAAGTTCTAAAACTTAACGACTCTGCAAATTCCAGAGTTCGGCCTGAGCTCAGGTCTTAAACTAATTTCTACTTAAATACTAATCAATTACAAAAACAATCTAACAATAACTAACGTTAACCGGAAAACGAAACCGGAACTAACAACAACTACAAGTGACGAATAAGTGTTAGATTGAAAACAATAAAACGATGTTAGAACTTACACTAATAAATTGAATAACTTCTCAAAAACAAGTTAGATAATAAAAGTGTAAATTTATTAGACTCAGAAACACTTACAAAAGTGTTAATCAATGCTTTATTGAAACTCTAATAAAGCAACAACAAATCAATCGACAAAACTGGTTTACTTCAACTCAAATATCAACAATCAGTTATTCACAAAAAAAGAACCTTAAATACTACTTAATATCTACTACCTCCATTTCTGATACAAACTTCAAACAATCGTCGATCTTCACAAGAAACTCAAATGTCACTCGCCAATTTTACGTTCGATACAGCACCTCAAAAAACTTGTCGACTACGTCGATCTTTTATACGGGTGACTTACAATCCCGCACTTCGCTCATTTGAATACTTATACGTAACAAGTTTTAAAGTTATTAGTTTACAGAGTAATTCATTCATGTCATCAACTTTGCAATTAATTTATATATCAAACAAAACACCGATATGGATCATTCTTATTTTCACATATCGGTTCAGTAGTAAAATTAGTTAAATTAGATGATGAAGTCATCACTCGGGATAGTTCTTCCGGAGGACGGTTCCGATTCCGTATCACGTGATTGCCAACTACGATGGAGAAGGTACTTGGGAAGTAAGTTAACTTTTAAACTAAAATATAATATGTTAGCATATAAGTGGTTCTGATCCCGTATCACGTGATTGCTAACGACGGAGGCGGAGAACGTGGGAATCCGATTCCGTATCATGTGATTGCCAACTACGACGGAGAAGGTGGAAGTACGGTTCCGACTCCATATCACGTGATTGCCAACTACGACGGAGAAGGTGGAAGTAAAGGTTCCTATCCCGTGTCACGTGATTGCCAACTACGACGGAGAAGGTGGAAGTAAGTTATCCGATCACGTATCACGTGATTGCCAACGACGGAGGCGGAGAACGTGGGAAGTAAGTAACTAACTATATAATACGTTAGCATATAGGAAAATAACGATAAATAAATAATAGACTTGTGATTGCTAACGATGGAGGCGGAGAACGTGGGAAGTAAGTTAACTTTTAAACTAAATATACGTTAGCATATAGGAAAATAACGATAAATAAATAATAGAGTGCGTTTATGATGGAGAAGGTGGAAGTAAGTTAACTTTTAAACTAAAATATAATTAGGACGGAGAAGGTGCAAGTAAGTTAACTTTTAAACTAAAATATAATACGAAGGCGGAGAACGTGGGAAGTAAGTTAACTTTTAAACTAAAATATAATGCGTATATATAGGAAAATAACGATAAATAAATAATAGAGTGCATAATAAAGTAGGACGGAGACGGAGAACGTGGGAAGTTAAGTAACTTTTAAACTAAAATATAAGGAGAACATGGGAAGTAAGTTAACTTTTAAACTAAAATATAATACGTTCCATATAAGAAAATAACGATAAATAAATAATAGAGTGCATAATAAAATAAAAAATGGGACAGAGGCAAAGTCAACTTCTTCAAATACTAACGTCGCGTTTTACGCCTGTGAGACCCCATAGATTAAAGAAAACAAGATGCGACACTAGCAATGAATGAAAGTGCTGCCCCTATTGGCAGGGAGATTAACTAATTATTTCTGTTGAGATATCGGAATGTTTAGTACGTGTGTTTTAGCTGTCGCCATTTCTATTTTATTTTATCGATTTTAAAGTTATTTTATTTTCATTGTTTTTTTAAATTTAACCAAATGGGAACGGACGTTAGAGTTTGTGAAGAACTTCACTATATAATAATATGAGTAATTGCAAATTGTCGTTTTTTAATTTTCCAATTAAGGAACTTGAGAGGTAAGTTACCGTTATTTGAATATCGCAATGATAGTAACTCTAAACAATTACCAGAAATATTCTTACTATTATTTTTCATTGAGAATAGACTGGAAAAATGGCTGAGAAAGGTAAAACAAAAAACTCAAGTAGAAAAGCGAAATATTTATGCAGTGATCATTTTGAAGAGAGAAACTTTACGAATAACCTGAGAACCCGATTATTGCCAGAAACAGGACTAATTAACTTTAATAATGAATTAAATGAGAAATAATTTATTGTAATAACTTTTAAACAATAAGTTATGCAATTCTGTCCATATTACGTATTTATATTAGCGTATATATGTAACATTTCTGTTTTATTAGTTTAGTACATTTAAATAAAAGGAGTTTAATCCATAATAGGAGAAAGATTTTAATTTTATTTAACTGAAACAAATTTAAATTTAAGAATTTAAATGTGATGATACGCCGTAGTAAATTGATTGTACTGAAACTAAAAAATTAATAATTAAGTGTATAAATATTTTAAATGTATTTTTTTTTTTTTTTGTTAATTACATTCTTCTATTTGACTTGATTAAATATACATAACTATCAACGCTTCTATAAATGCTGTATTATCTTATGCAATAATTTACTAATAAACGTGAATATTAAAATGTAAACAATAGCCGTCACATTCTCTTGCTGCGTAATTGCCAAGTCACAAAATGTTCTTTAACTAAAGATACAATGACTTGGAGTGATTTGTGAATAAAAGTGTCAGAGTAAATAAGGGCGCTAGACTTGGCTCTCATGATATCTCACAACTTTTTACGGATAAAGAGGCACGTCAGAGTAAATAAGGGCGCTAAACTTCGCTCTCATGATATCTCAACTTTTTACGGATAAAGAGGCACGAGACTTGGCTACATTTTTTACATGAAATGTTTTTTGATGGGATTTCACTTCTTTTTGTGAGTAGTCCGTCTTTTCTTGATTTCGTATTCTTTTTGGACATCAGCCACTGGTTTTCGCATAGCCCACTATCTCTCTGTTGGCCCTTCTCGGTGGCTTCGACTGAATTATTTTGGACAATATTTTTATATCGGGTTCTTTTTGGACATCAGCCACTGGTTTTCGCATAGCTCACTATTTATCTCTGTTGGCCCTTCTCGGTGGCTTCGACTGAATTATTTTGGACAATATTTTTATATCGAAAGTGCTTCTACCGTTATTGGTGTGTATACATTATTTTGGATTAATGTGCATAAAACTTGCTTATAGGCTTATCTTTGTTTATTATTTGTAGAATAGAATAACAATTAAGGTTGACGACAGCGAACGAGGGAACGTAAACGTAACTGCGGCTGCGAATGCGATTTTCCGGATTTTTTAATTTTTCCTTTCTTTGTACCCTAAACACTATCTTTATCCCAAATTTCAAGTATCTAGGGCTGCTAGAAGTATCACTGATTTTTGATGATCGATCAGTGTCGAAAAACCGAAATTTTGAGTACATATATCTTTTGAATTAGAAAAGATAGAAGTGTGAAATTTAGATGTTTCGTTCCGTTTACCAACTACTCTAGATAAAAAAAAAATTTCAGGTTCTTGGGCAACTCCAACATAAAGATATGGAGGTGTCAAAAGTACCCTGAGTTCCTTCCAGAAAAGGATGGTACAGCCGTGCTTGCTCGACTTTGCGAGGGCACTGCCGTGCCCCCAGATTACTATAGAACTTTTACTAAATAAATATTGATTCAATAAATAAATTTATACATAATATATTTTAATTAATAAAAATTCTGAAAAATCCATATTTATTTTAAAATAATAATAATAATACAATCATATATTCACAGCAAAATTATCAATCCACTTACCAAAACAATTCTTTTTCTTTTTCTGACTAAATATTGGCAGTGAATGTTGTTATTACAACATAAATTTATATTACATGATTTAATTCTGCAAGAAAGGAAATCTTTTTTTTATGTTGATTGACATAGTATTTTTTAATACATGTTAATGTACATACAAATGTAAATAGTTGTATATTTTATGAAAATATAGATGCATTTAAAGTATATTCTACAATGGTTTCTAATTGAAAAAATTATAATTTAAAACGAAAATATAGCATTTGCTAAATATATTTCATAAGAATAAAACTTATAGAAGCTTTCATGACTTGGCACAAATCACATTGCTGAATGTTTGAAACAGATCAGCTGTGAGATCAGGCGAGGAAATTAGGCAGTGAATAGCAAGTGCTTGATTGATTCACTCTGAATTTTTTCAGTGATGAAATTTAATTTATATTATTTTTTAAAATTATAAACAAAGATTAGCGACGTATTTTTTGTTGTTTGCATTTTTAATACTGTTTCCTTGCACAAGTGTGAAGTCTCAACGATTTTGGAGACAAAAATGATGTCAGACAGAAGTCCATCCACTTCTTATTCCCACTTTTTCTGCTAAATGGTCAAGTATGGACTGTCCTGGCTCTGTACCATTTTTAAAATAAAAACCAATGGCAGCTGAATAACAGTTATAAAAAATAGTTCGCACTTGATCAAGCCTTTCCCTTCTTTTCCTATGTAATGAAACAAGAGTTTCCTGAGATAATTTTTCTGTATCTTGATAAATGTGATTTCTATAAATAAGAAATATCAATTAGCATAGTATATTTTGAAGTATTTAATAATAAAAGAAAATATGTTATTAAACTTTATTTCTGAATAAAAATTTAACTATTGTATACTTACACATTTTGTTTATTTCCATTTTGATTTAATTCACATGTTGGTGAACTAATTGAACTTCTAGCAGATGCAGAATCTCTCACACTTCCTGTTCCAGTTATGATTTGCCAACTGAAATTTATAAAATAATTTAAGAATTTCATAAATTAATATTCTTAAATTTATTTTTAATACTGGCAAAGAAAATTAAAATTATAATAATTAATTTAAAACTTACATAGTATTCAGCTCTGCTTGGGTCAAAACAAAAAAGCTTACAATCAGCCCTGAAAAGAGCTGGACACAGATGTGACAGGTGATGCAGAGTGAGACTATGAGAGAGAGAGTGAAAGGTTAGTGTTTGAAAATAAAGGGAATGAAGGGCTCTGAAATATATCTGGAACAAGCCTGAATTGGTAGATTTTAGATATTGGTGATCATTGGGTTTTAGAAGAAAAGAGGTTTTGTTCTATTTCTTTGTGAATGTTGTTCTCATAAGTTATTAGAAATGGATTGGACAGTGTGGGGTTTCTGGAGTACTCAAACTTGACCTTCAAGATATTTCTTTTGTGGACATTTGTATTATCAATTGCTCATTTTTTTATTCAACTCATGACATATAGGACACTACACATAACACTGTAATACATTATACAGTATTTACAATAAACTATATCTGACATTTTTGGTGAATTGAAGTCAGAATCTAATTGGCCCAAGGCCAGCACTATACTCTCACTTAGTTTCATTTGAATTCTTTGAGGCCTTCAGTATCTCTGTTTTCTTTCCTTGCCTCTTTGAGAAGCTAAATATTAATGATTTTATATTTTACATCATCAGTAATTATACATTAGATTCAGGGTTGGATTTACTAATAGGCCAACTAGGCCGCATCCTAGGGCCCCACGATTCTATGGGCTCCAAAACTATCAATCAATTTTCAACTTTTATAAACTTTTAATAAGAAAAAATGGGTTTTTATTAAAGTGCTAGATAGAAAATAAAATGTTAAAGGTTTCTTATAAGTTATAAGGAGCATTTAAAATTAGACGTAGCTGATTTGAATTTTTAGGGGTCTCAAAGCCTTGCTCGTCCTAGGGCCCCCAAAAATGCAAATCCGGCTCTGATTAGATTATACACTCAAGTGAATATGTTAGTGGAAATAGTAAGTTTGTAAATTACTGAGAAAAGTGAATTACTAAATAAATTTATAAAGAATTAATATCATATAATTCTATTTTAAATTTTATAGAATATAAACAAATCAAATTATATATACAGAATTACTGGAATTTTCTATATAATAATCAATATTTATAAAAAAAAATCAGTTTATATCAGCTAAAGAGAGTCAAAACACTGAAAATATTTCTATTTTTGTAATAAAGATGTTTATGAAAAAAATCTACCATAAATGCTTAAATCATTTTAATACTTTTTTCATGCTATTTGCATCATAATGCCATATTCTACTTAAATATTAATGATATTTGAAACATATATCATTTTAATCCAAAAATATTAGAAGTGAAAACCTTTGTGCCCAGTAATCAAATCTTATTTTTTTTTGTGTGTTTTTAAGTTCATTATTTGCAAATTCAGTATCTACAATATTTTCCAAGAAGCAAATTCAGTATTTACAATATTTTCCAATAGGCCAACTAGGCCACGTCCTAGGGCCCTCATGATAATGAAGGACTTATTATATTATAAATGTCCTACTTAGATATTGACAATATACATATCAAATTTTTACTAATCTTAATATGATGATTATTGCAATATATCAAATCTTCAATCAATTAATTTTGTGTACAGTTAATCATATCATCCATTGATTTCAACCTCTGCTCTTTCATTTAATTTATATGAAAACTATTATAAAACCAATTTTCATAGAAGTTCTGAATTTTTTAAAATTTTCATATTTATAATTCATTCAAATTTTTAAATATTTTTATTAAAATTTATATGATAACTATATTTGCATATATCAATCAAATGAATAGTTCAAAATTTTATTTATGCTCTAAATTTTTGTTCTATATTTTTATATAGATTATGGTCTATTTATTTTATTAAAGGAAATTCTATATGTTCAATTCTAGAATTTATATTTTTTATAATAATGAAAGATTATAAAATATTACTTTTATAGAATTAAAATTCTTATAGTTGTTTATTTAAAATTTCTATTAGAGATTATTTAAAATTTTAATTTTTCAAAACTACCTTGTAAATATGACTTACTAAAAAGAGTATCCAATTTCACTATAAGTCAGCATTATCCTTAGACAAATTATTAAGGAATACAACTTTAAACTTTATTATTCAGAAATTTTAATTCTAAAGATGCTTTAATAATCTGTATATTATATAGGTTTATAACATTAACTTGCATCTGTATATAGTAATAAATGAGGTTCCAACATCTGTCTTTATCTTTCATAAAATTTTGTAATGTTTTCATAATACTGCATACACAAATTTAAAAAAATATACTCTTATTTAGGCTGAGATTTAAACTGTCTCATTTTATAAATAAATTAAGGGTTAATGTTTTAGATCAACTAAATCCTAATGTGTAATGTTTACTGAAGCATGACATTTAAATATTTATGTATCTCTCTCTCTTTTTTTTAAATCAAGCCAGTACTAAATTAATTTAATTTTTTTAATTGTATGATTTAAAATAAAGAAGAATAAATTTCAATTATTAAAATTATTATAAATAATTACATAGGAATTTATACATTTAATTAAATGATTATCAATTCGATATACAAAATAAAGTTAAAATTTCATAAAATGTCTAAAAAATTTTATTGTAATCTTTTTTTTTAATTTAAATGATTTTCTGTGAATTGTTATAAAAATGACTAAATAAAAATAATGGTTTAATGAAATGAAATATAATTTTAAATCTATTTATTGCTTCTTGGAATTAAAAACAAAAATTTGCCAATTACAAAGGTAATGATTTGTAATAATATGAAAGGGAATATTAAGTAAGCCAATTTTTTTCAGAATTAGTAAGAAAAATACTTTTTGTAGACAGAAACTGTTTTATATGTAATACACTGTCCATTGAATGGTGAAAGTTGAAGTAATTTCACTGATATGGCTATTGTGAGGTAGTTGAACATCAAGGTCACATGTTAGCTTCTCACTTCAAGGAGTTTCAGGTCAGGTAGAGAAAAATCAAGGCCATAGTTCTTTCATACAAGTGGAACTAGAATTTCTTCCATCTGCTGAATAAAAACTGTGGCCTTGATCGAAAGATTAATTTATGCATGTTGGCCAAATTTATTATAAATGATAAGTATAATTAAAAAATATTTTGAAATATATATATTTTTTCTCTTTTTTATAGATATATTACTATTATCAATTTTAAACTTCAAGCTTAAATTGCATTAAGTTTCTATATTATAAGAAATTGCATAAGATTATAATGAGATATTGCATGATATAGTTTGTAATTTTTTATATAAATATAGAAAAAAATTGTTAGGAACTAGAAACAAATTTTTATAGAATTTATAAAAATTAATCATGCTAACAAGCATAGTATTTTATTAAATACAGAATATTAAAATTTTATGTTTAAGATATTAATAGATACAGCAAAGAAAATATAAATACTTAAGATACAGCATTCATAAAAATTCTCTGCTCAAATATGCATAATATGCAATTATGCATATGTATATTTGGATTAAAAAAATAATTTTAATGAATCATACCTAATGTAATTTCTATTTAACAAAATATAACAATGATATTTTAATAATTACAATATTTTTAAATAAATTGTATAGCATTAAAAATTAATTTAAATAATAAACATTATTTTAATGAGTTGTATTTTTTTCTATTCACTATTTTGAACTATGATACTTAAGTTCCTTATACGCATGCTACAGAACATAATGCATGCAGACTATTATTAAGGTCACTACTACTGGGAGTAAATCAGTGTTGTATGATTAAAAAAAATTATTTTCAAATGTATGGATACAGAAATATATGAGAAAAAAATTTAATAAGCATTCTAAAATTATATTTCAGTTTATTATTTTTAGAAAGGAAAAAAATTTCTATAAGAAAATGATTATTTTTAATAAAGAATTAAATAAGCGAGTTAATAAAAAAATATACATAATATTTTGTTTAATTCAAATTATTTTAAAATATTTCATTTTAAATTTTATATTTTAAAAATTATCAATAGAAATCAAACAACACAAAGCAGCTGCTCTAGCATATTTAATAGATACATACAGCAGAAGACAAATATCAATTTTTATATATATTTTTTAAATTTTATGCCAATTTAAAATTAATATTTAAATATTACCGCATATATTACGTATTTTCCCCAACAAATATACATCAATGATAAAATCAAGTTTAAAAGTTCATTACTATCCCAAGAATCATATAGGGAATAGCCTTTATCTCATATAGGATATAGACATATTTATATTTTCGAAACAGTAAATATTCAATAAACAAAAGATTGAACTTACCCGTTAAGATATTTTTCTATAAAAGATTTTGGAGGTGGAATTGGAGCAGATATGCATGGTGCCTTCCCCTCGCATTTAGTTTCGTTTCCAGTCGATAACTGTCTCAACAAACCTACAACTTTTTCCTTCAAAGTCGGCATCTCTCTGTTATTTGCCTCGCCAACTTTCTTGTCATGGCTTCCCAGCTGGTACTGTTTCCTAGCAACGGCGATGGTTGGCCCTCTAACGGTGGTTTTTCTCCATTGGAGGATTTTTCCCGCCATCGTCCTTGGAAATTTCCTGCACGACAACACAACCTATCCCATTAAAATAAATTAAAATAGCAGAAAAAAGTCCTCTGTTAAAGACAACAATAAAAAAAAATCCTCCATTCTTTCAAAGATTTTACAATAGAAGTAGAAATTATTTCCCCCTATAATTAAGTTATGCTGAATATTTAAAAAATAATAAGTTTTTAAAACAAAAATAACTTAAACATTAGGTAACATCCTAACGTATTCCTATACTTAGAAATTTAAAAAAGAGCAACAAAGTCTCACTTCAGTGCTTTTTCCGTCGGGTGATGTACGGTACGTCATTGTTTGAACATTAGTCACGGTTAAAGAGTTTATTAACGGATTTTTATATATTTTTTACGTAAAAAAGGCCATGTGCACGCAAAAGTGTATACTATATACTTTTTTGCATCTTGATGATTGTAAATTATCAGACAACTGTACAAATGGATAGATTTTTCTAGAGTCATTTCCCGTGTCACATGAATAGCCAGGGTGCTCGTTCTCTGGGTCAACACACTGGAGTACACTAGAAGAACAAAGTTCAAAACGGTTCTGAGAGGTCTAGTTCATTTAAGTATAACCTAAGGGTAAAGTTTATAATAATGGTATATTAACTGCCACTTTATAAGTTCAATTATTATAAAGTACTGTATATGTATAAATTAGTTTTTATTTTATTTTTTTAGAGAATGTTTTAAGGAAAGCATTTGTCGTTAATTTTAAATTAACGAGTGTTTAAATTATTGAGAAAGTATTAGATTGGTAATTACTAAGCTATTTCCTGATATTTAATTGGAGCATTACTTAATTTTGTGTTTAAAGGTGTTTGACATCTTGCAAAAAATTCGTTTAAAAGGGTATTAATTCAATTTAAAAGACTATTACGTTCAAAAAAGAAACTGTCTTAAAAAAAGAACGCAAACTGAATAATGTCTGGAATACTTCACATTATCTACAAACAAAGACAAACATTTTTATAAAAATTATTTTTAAGATGTGTTTCGGTTTATAAATGCTATCAAAAATGCAATTTTTCGATAATATTCTGCTCACTTCGTAGTGTGTTTTGATTAATTGAGGGATTACTAGAGCAAATAATGTTATCTGAATGGATTGAATAATGTAAGAAATCGTGCAAGTAAAGATGATATCTCAATAAAGGATTCTTTTTTTTTCTCTTTTCTTTCTGCTGACTCACTGATTAAAAAAAAAAAAAAAAAAAAAAAAAAAAAAAAAAAAAAAAAAAAAAAAAAAAAAAAAAAAAAAAAAAAAAAAAAAAAAACAGATTGAACGTGGTCTAGATTTTAAAAGAAAGAAATTAAGATTGATCAATACAAATTTTATTTATAAAAATGATTCAATTATTAAAATAATAATAAAATATTTATAATGTATTATTTGTTTAAAAACCTTTACTTTTTAGCTAAATAAACAGAAAAACTATCGCGTAAACGATTATCAGACATTGTTTATCTTATTTAAAACGCGAAATTCAAACAAATCAATCATATCTTATATATAGTATATATATAATATCCGTTCTTATATTTCGTATACATTTAAATTACCAATAATAAATAAAAGAACAGTTCAGTATATGCTATGTCAGTTTTTTCTAAGTTTTTTTTAAGTAAAAAAATGTGAAATTGAATCCCACTTCTTCGTTATCGATTTCTTAAAACCTAAAAAATGTTACAAAATAAAAAAAACATTAACATGAAAAGTTACTTGTTTTTATTTGTCACAATCTAAGATTAATAAATGCTGATTATACTAAAAATAAAAGCAAATGTTGCTTTCTTGTAGGGAATTGAAAGTCTCTTACTTACTTAGTACTTTGATTCGTTAAAACCCACTAACTCAGCGTGATTTATTATTATCCAACTTCGTGTTTTGACTCTGACTTTTAAACCAATTTATAGACTAGATTTGTCATCCTAAGTACTCTTTTAAAACTTATTAATGGTAATTGTAGTCCAATCAAGTTCACCTGACTGACCTTGATATATTAAAAGAGCCACGTGATGGAAAATAAAGTCAGGAAGGGGAGAAAAACATAAATATTAATACAGTATAGTACTGTACTTGAAAAACTACATTTTCACAACAGTCATTTTAATTTAAATAGAAGTGAAGACTCTCGAAAAGAACAAAATTAGAAAATTTAATTTATCATCTGTCAATTTTTATATAAAATCAATATTCTGTGAGTCAATATACTGTTGTAGAAAATCTATTGTTGAGTTTAAAATTACTGCTCGTCCTGTTAATATTCCTATGACTCAGGACAAATTTGCCAAGGATAAATTAGAGGACGAAGCTCTTATAATCTCTTATAATATTATAATTAAAAAAAAACCTCATGAATGTGGGAATTTTTATTGTTGCTTTCATTTGGTTATATTTGAGTTCGTTAAGAAGGACATTAGTCGACCTGGGGATATTTTTAACGTCTTTGTATTTGAACAATAGTTCTCGTTACTACTAATAATGAATTAGTGATGGAATGTATTAAATGAACCCTTTAATGATTTCTTTATACTCGTTCGTGTCTTGATATTTTAATGTAATTATAAGATATCTCGATGACAAATTTGTGATAGGGTACATCTCTTACGCAGAAAGGGGGAAAAAAAACTATCTCAATCCGAATTTAGCAACTGGAAGTCCTTGACCTCGATAACCTTCATGCCAAATTTGATCATATTTTGTCATCTTTTCGTAAAAGCTACGTTGGTAAACAAAATTGATTATATTCTACATTTAAATTAATTTGATATTTATATAGGTCCTTGACCCTTTACATTCTACAATACATTCTTTTCCTTTTTACGAGTAATTCCATTTAGAAATAACCGTGACGAAACTTAGTTGTATTTTCTTCACAAGTTAAAAACGGTTACTTTGACCCTTTACATTCTACAATATATTCTTTTCCTTTTTACGAGTAATTCTATTTAGAAATAACCGTGACGAAACTTAGTTGTATTTTCTTCACAAGTTAAAAACGGTTATTTATACTTTAATTAAGGTATATAATCCGTAAAACGTATAAAAATGTATTTAAAATTAATATGTTTTTAATTGTTAAAACTAATATTTTTTCAAAGGAGGTTAAAGTGTTTTTCGTGTTCGTTTTCTTGCTTAATCTTCCTAACAATAGACAATTGTACTTACAAGTAAAGGATAGTCAATACATGTTAAAAAAAATATCTCCATCATTCTTATTACCGAAAAAAATGAGGTTACATGGGAACCTCCCTTTCTCTTTCATTACACTAAGGGAAAGAGAAAAAAATTCTGAAAAATTTATTGTTGTATCTAATTGCCGAAGTAAAATGGTTGAAATGTCGTCATCGATTTTGCATGCGTGACATATCACACTTCAGTTTTAACATGTGCACTTAATATCTATTACAAAATGTCTGAAATTCGAAGTTTTTTTTTTTTTTATCGTGGGACGAAAACAAAACAGCAGTTAGGTGTTTTTTCTTATGATTATAAAGGTTGTGTTGGGTGATTCGTGTCAAAACCCATTAGGACAAGTTCTCCTACGCGTTTTGGATTATAAAATAAATTGTCGTTTATTAATTTGTCATATTGACTAATGTTACTGTGTGTGCAAGAATTGATAAGGCCTACTTATCACCATATCGTATCCAAGAATCTAAATTGTAAATATTGTATATCAATTTAAAAGGGAATAATCCCATTAGTTAGAGACCGTTAGAGACTTAATTATATAATTAGACAATCGTTTAATGTTCATATATCCAATGATACGGTTGTAGTGGGTCATTGTGTGTCAACAAGTATCTTCAGGCTAACGTATAAAACATAAGTTCATTGTTCTATAATTCCAAAAAGGATTGTATCGCCTTTTTCCGTCGTAACATCCTAACCTGCTTATCATAAACCAGACGGGAAACTAAGATATAAAAAAAATCAACATATGAGTAATTAGGAGAAGTTAATAATATGCTATATTCGCCGTCAGTCATAAGTTCTATATTGACCTTAATATATAACTGCAATAAACTGAAAAACAACATGAGTGTCGTGTTTTATTTTATTATATTTTATTCAATTATACGTGAGAAAATTGTTATGAGAAATAAAAAAAATGTTTCTTTTTTTTTTCGATTAACCACTTAAGAGATTTGACTGATCTGTTTCTCCTCTAAGCGATGTTTCTATGGGAGATGACAGGAAAGCTGAGATTGTGACAGATGCCCAAGGGGTGTGATGTTAGACACGAATGTCCTACTTCTAAAAGTCAATATATAAGATTTGTTTATTGAGATTTTATGAATTTTCTGGAAGTAGGAAACATTTCTGATCCAAAGGAAAATATCTTTGAAGTGAATATCGCATGCTTACAAATAAAAAACAACATTTCTTTTATTTGAAACAGAAAATACGACCAGAAATATTAACAGAAATGTGTTCTGAATCTGTTATCAACTTAAGTAAACTTTCAACCTGTTTTTTTGACAACAGAATTTTAAATTTTGATAGTTTTACACGGTCGAATAAAAAGATTTTAAATTCCGTGTGTGCCTTCTATTCTAACTGTGCAATAAGCTATAACGGGAAATCGTATCTATAGACTCGCAATAGAGGGTTACTTCCTCAATCGTACTTCCGCATCCTGTGTTTTGCAGTTTAAAAAAATACATGACTGTTATAACAAATTATGGGGGAAAGCATAGAAAAAACTAAATTTATCACCAAATTTGTTTTCCTATTGTTTGTAATATGTCTTTCCTTGAAAAAAGAAAGAAATTTTTACAGTTAAAAGAAAAAATTTAATACTTCTATAACTCTAAAAAAACTACACCCAAATTTACTTCAGGAAGTGATTTTCAAAAATTTGCTGCATCATGAGAAAAACTAACTTAGATTGAACTTTACGTCTTCGCTAAGTGACTTTTTTTAATTTTTCAAAGAATCTCTACTATTTATTCTAAGTAGAGAAAATTAGGAATTTTTATGATTTAAACTTCATTAAATTTTATTAACTTCAAAATAACTAAATATTTTAAAAATCTAATATAAAATAAAACTAAATTAAAAAAATTTTTTTAAACAATTTTTTAAACAGATCAAATTTATATCAAACTGACTTAATTTTATTAGATTTATAATATTAATAAACTACTGTTTTAAAATCTTGCACAACTTTTTAAAACATTCATAAACATAAAACAATTCATTAATTACTAATAAAAATACAAATTAAAATTATATAATGAGAATAACTATCACTTTAAACTTTAACATAATTACTTGTGGAAGTATAAAAATTTACGTAATTCTTCTTATTACTATAATAGATCATATTAATTAATTTTTAAATAATTATTCAAAACTGGAGGACATTTTCATTTTCCCATAAAATACTTTCTTAAACTGGATGCCAGCCAAAAATAAAAATTAATATGAAATTAGAAAAATATCATTTTATTAAATTAATTGCATTTGCAAACCTTTGTAAATGCAATAATTGCTAATTTAAAAAATATATATTTCACAATCTAAGAAAGTTATATAACACAGTGAACTACTGAAATATTTGATATTCAATTCTGAATGTTTCATTAGTATCAATGAATATTTTTAAGAAATTCTTATCTTGATTATGAGAGCTGTGTGCCAATTTTATGCCTGGATTAAAACAAAGAACAAAAAAAATGTATATTTTTATTTTATATAAATTTAATGATGGTTATCTAAGATAAATGTTATTTTTACGCAAAGAAAACTTTTTTCTTAATCAGTGCACGTTATTATTATACAGCGTTACACCCTAGCCTAGTTTGTACAGTATTTTTTTAAGATGTTTGACTTTTTATATGCGATATTCTTTCTTAAACTATTACAATAAGTTTGGCAATGGGTACACAGCATACATGGAAATGGTATGATTCACATCCTGATTTAAATCTGTTGTATGTTAAAATGAATTAAATCTTTTATCTCTATATATTTTTAACTTATTAATTTTAATAGTAGTAAATATAATATCAAATAATGTTTTACCTTTTTTCTTTACTTGAAAAAAATTGTTCTATATTATATTACTAGATGTCACCACAGATACAGTTAGATTCTTATCACTCCAATCGTTTCGTTGACCCATATAATGTGCATCCTGGAAGAGATTTTTCAATTTAAACATCTAATAATTCGAATTTTTATTATCTGCTATATAATTCTATTTATTGTTTATTAAAAAAATAGGTTTATAAAATATTATAAGTAAAATACTGAATGCAATTGGCTAGTTGTTATAACAACAACAATAACAACAGTTAAAAGAATTTCGCAAGGTCGAATTAAAGAAATTTTATTGTTTAGAACGAACAGGGCATTGAAATTGTTAAATCTAATAAACAATTTAATAAACATATTTTTGTTTTACTTACTTCAATTTCATTACAGAATACAATGAACTCGGTTCTTTCGGTACACGAATATAAATTATTAGTCTAAAACAATTTCAGCAAATTATTAGTAAACATCTTTCTACATTACGAAAACGAAGGACTAATTAATAGGGAATGACGTCGAATATGACGCATAATGTATCGTCGTTTCTCATTGGTTAATTCGAATTTTTGAATTATTAATAAAGAAGGTAACTCATGATTTTATAAAGAGAGTTGAAAAAAGTTTATTATATTTTTTTTTTTAACAAATTTCCTCTAAATATTATCCGTTAATGGAATTTCAGTTTAATTACTTTAATTATAACAGAATAAAAGGAAGAGATACTTAATGATGAGTATCTACTTAGTTGAAAATTAATTGATTATATACATCAAAGTAATTTAAAAAAAGAAACACGAAAATGTATTCATAATTAATTTAACTTAACGATTATTGTTACTTGCAGTATGAAGAGTTCAGATTCGAAAATCATTCGTACATATCCAACGATGAATAAGCGCGTAACTTAATAACCTTGTTGACTCAACGTGAGTAGACAGCGATGAAAAATAAATTTACAAAAATTTTCGTCTCCAATTTAACAATCGATTCACTGCTATATTTTATTTAAAATAAGCGAACAAATTTTATTTTAAAATAAACGAATAATTTTTAAAGATATTAACTTAAATCTAATAAAAAATTTAAAATTTGAATTCTAGCCAATCGCACAATCTGCCAATGACGAATTAAAACTTACGAACGTCATACAGTCACTCGTTGACGTCATTAATTTATTAAAATTTAAATTTAATTAGGTTATTAATTTCTGTTTAGTAATGATATAAAAATAAATCGATCTATTATTTACGTATAAAAACTAAATTAAATTTAACGGAAAGTAATACAAGTAGTAAAAATAACAACGAAATGGGGTCTAATGATGGCAACGATGGATGAAGGTAACAATTGCGTCATACGTCGACATCTAGTGGCCAAAGTAAAAAACAACTTCGCTTTATAAAAAATTAAAAGAAAACACGTGAAAGGCGGGTAAAGAAAAATAATTAAAAAAACGTAATTGTAGTAAATTATGCGTTATGTATTTTTTAAATGAAAAATGCTTAATTGCTGTACTATGTTTATCTGTACAGTATTGTTTTTCCCTGAGCGCTATTTAATAAGCATGAAATTTTGATGTTATTTTTGTAATTTCAGAAAACTAAACGAGAGAAGATTTATGGCTTTAAAATATTAAAACGCAATTACTTTTTATTAAATCCTGTCAAAACGTAGATCTGTAGATATATAATGATGATTATTATGAAAATGAAAATTAATGATTACGCATTTTATTTGAATTCTCTATTTTTAAAAATTATGCTAATTTTTGGAGTTTTTAATTTAATATATATAGAAAATAATGTGTTCTTAACAATTAAGTTTTCATTTCATTTCATTTTCAAAATAAAAAAAGAAAGAAAGAAAGAAAATTGTTGGAGTTAAAAATTAATGAGATAGTCTCATAAAAATTGCTAGACTTTTAAATCGAAATACAAAACAAACTAAATTTTCTTTTAATCAATACGTTTTCATAAAAAATTGTTTTTTCGTTTCACAATTTTTTCATATGTCAAATTTTCTGTGACATCTTCAAGACTGCTTAAATAAAACCTTCAACTCTTGTCATATATTTTACTGGGATTTTTTTATTTTGATGCGACATATCAAATTTTGATATTATAAAAAATATTAGTTCAATAACAGGTAAATATATTTCGAAGGAAAGTTATGAAAAATTATATACAAGTTGACTTGAATCTTAACTTTATTCTTTGAGAGATGAATTCCCATTAATTAAAAAAATTATTTTCTAATGACAATATTTAATATGTTGTGTCTACCGTTATTAAAGAAAAATTGGCACTCTGACATTAATAATAAAATTATATCATCCTAAATTTCAATTTTAAGGGTTGATGCGAATTATTATTATAATTATTATTTTTTAGTTGCAGTTTAAATAATTAAATTAAAATTTTACATTGACATATTTTTTAAATATATCATTAACAACTAATAAATCTTTTTTATTTTTAGTTTTTTCACATGAAATATTATTAAAAAGGATTTTCTAGACTAATTAATCTTTTCTCTCAGAATTATTCATTTAAAACGTTTTATTAAATTAAAAAAGAAATTTATTAATATATAAACTGATTTATTTGATACTGTATATAGTTTTCTGTTACTAATGAAGAGAAACTTCTTAGTTTTTTATTTAAAAGAATGGTATATCAAATATTAATCCTTTTAAATATAAACGAATGAAATTCAATAGAAAAAATATATATTAACAATTTCAGCAATGTAATAAAGTATTTAAGTAATAAAATTAAAAAAGTCCTTCAGAAATTATTTAAGATGTTTATAGAATAAGAGTGAATTGTATTAATTTACCATGAAACTTTCAATCACTTTTGCAAGAAGTTTTTATTTATTAAATCATCAAATTTTCCACTGAAAAATAAAATAAGATGATAAATAAAATTGCATACTTGTGAAAGAATTTTTTCAAAAATCTGATTTACAATAAAAAATTTTGCTTCTATTTATATCATTCCTTTAATATTCTATAGGTAATTATTATATTAGAACGAAATTAAATTATTATAATTATA
>AYEL01072068.1:0-60084 GCA_000484575.1 Olivierus martensii
ATTATAATTATATATAATTATTAATATATTGATAAAAATTTAGAAATTTATTTTTATACTGAGAGAAATCATTATTCTTCTCTTCCTAAAGAAGTGTTTGAATATTTATAAGATAAATAATTTTATTTTAAAAAGTTATAAAGGAATAAAGATTTAATTAATAAAATACATATATGCATAATATGTTATCTTGTTTGATGTATATTTATAGAAAATTCAATATTTATTTATATAAAGAGATTTTATAGTTAAATTTTGCAGTTTAATTAAATTTATAGCATTCATTCTGTTAGAATATATATTTTCCATTAAAAACAGATAAGATCATCATCATTAATATTTGCAAGTTATTTCTCTTATAGATTTTTATGTATTTAAGCAAAAATTTCCATTTATTGAAATCAAATATTGATAATTACAAATATAAAATTATGATGTAATATAATGTTATTTATTAATAAAGAATGTTATTAAATATAAATATTAATAACATTCTTTAATAATAACTAATATTTGCTACTATATATAAATTTAAAATATTTCAACTTACTATCAAAAATATTTATGGAAATGTTCTGCTGTTCTGTAAATTAACTAAAAAAAATCGAAAAAATTTAAACTAATGAAATAATAAAATCTGTTTGCTTACATAGCATATATAATATAAATTGTTTATAATAATGATAAAATTTAAGATTATGAGAAATCAATATTTTCTTTTATGAATGTGCAAAATAATAATTCTTCTTCTTTATTTTTATATTTACTTTGTAAATTTGATAAAAATGAAATATTTATATTCTGTAATTTATGATCCTCCTATTCTTAAATGAATTATTTCTGAAATATTTAAGAAACATGAATTTATTATATTTATAAATAAAATTTATAAATTTAATAATTATTTTCAAGTATTACTTTCTAAAATTAGATACATTGTAAGCAATATGAGAGTTGAAGATGGCTATAACCTAGCCGAAACCATTACTCTGAAAAAGTTTAAGTGAATAAAATTATTTGGACTGCTATAGTTTGATCTGTTACCATTGTATTACCTTGGAAAGCAGTATATTTTTGTTTTTAGATTCAATAAAAGTTTTATAATCTTTATGCTTTAAACTTTTTCACATTACAATGTCATATTAAAAATAATATATTAAATAAGAATGCTTTTCTATTTAATAAAATGAATTTATTTAAACACAGCTTCATTTTTAAAAAATACTGAGATCTTTACAAGCTGTCAAATTTTTCTCTCTACTGTAACACATTTTTCCCTTTTATTTCCCCAAGATAAATATATTACTGATTAGTTTATATTAACAGGAGTAGCTAAACATCATATCACTGAGCCACATAAAAGAATCTTAAATACTCAAGAGTCAATTTTTTTAGGATAATCTTTCAAAAATTGCTTCTTATATATTTCACATATATTTATTTTGTATAGATGTAAATTTTTTATAATAAACAAATTAAAAATATATTCTTTAAAATTAAATAGTGAATTAGAGTTTACAACTATTTTGACAAGCTTTTAGTCTAATTTGTAGTTTCTTAATGCAGTACATAGCAACTCCATAGGATTTTGATTTGTGCATACTTTGATAAATTTCATAGAATACAGAAATTCACAGGAATAGGTTGTAGTGAAAAATAAGAAAAGCTGCTGCTGAATTTTAAAGTTAGGGTATTTTGATTCTAGAACAGTTTCTAAAGTTCCATTGGAAATGCAAATTGAAAATAGGAAATTTAGTAGTAAATAAACCATAAATTTATTAGATTCAGCAATAAAAATTTGAAGATCGTGTTATCAAATGTACTGCAATATCATGTAATTATGGATTTGTTCTATATTAAAAGGAATATTTAACATGATACTAACTATTGATTGTTGACGGTACAGAACTCCATTGAATGGACAAAGAGCTCATATGACTCATAAGCCACAATTTGGACATGTAATTATACCCATGTCCAATTTAAGTATTATTTTGTAATTAGTTGCAGATGATTTTCCTTTTGAAATATAAAATAAAAATATGGAATATAATTGAGAAGTGCTGTATTAATGAAGCACTGTAAAGTGAGTAAATCTAGGCTCTAAGTTAAAACCATTTTCTTTCCAACAAATCTAAAGTTTGTACAATATATTTTATTGGCTTGTATATTTATATCATGACTGATTTGCTAATGTAATTTTTGTAATCAATAAGATTTCAGTCTGAAGAACATGGAAACTTTCAGGATAAGCAATGCAGTATAAAGGAAGGTCCTGATAACACACATCCCAATTAAGGTTAGTTTTGAATTAAGCTGCTAAATCACATGGAATGTTTGATGGTGGCCACTTTTAGAGCCCATTACATGTTGACCAACACCCATGATGGGATCAAGTTGAAGTTTGAAAGATGGAATTCAATGGGTTGGATTGGACTCATCCTGAAAAACTGAAGATATAGGGCCGATTGTTTAAACGGGTTATAGACCTCGGCTGCGGTCTGAACCACGGTTTTATAAAATTTACATTGCTTAAACAAAGCTTCTTAGACGAGGATTAGAAAAACTGGTTTCTAAAGTATATTTCTAGACCAGCCACTAGCCAGATTTAGAATCTAGACCACGTCTTCTTGCACATGCATTAAATTTTCATAGTTTGTAGAATTCTTCATATTTAATTTGAATTATTATTGAGTGAAATATCATTTAAAGAATATATTAAATGTTTTAAGTGTAATTTAAAACATTCTTCATTTCTTCACTTCGAACTTCTGCATATTACTGACATCATCGATAGAGCCCGAGATACTGACCGGCTGAAAATTTTCAAACGCCGGGGGCGCTTAGGAACTGTAGTAACAGCCAAGTTTTAGCCATAGACGGGTATAGTCAAGGTCTTTGCAATGCATTTAAAACCAAGATTTATCTGAACACCGCCTAGACCTGGTTTTTGCTGTAAACCATGGACGATAGAAACTCCGTTTAAATAATTGGCCCATAGGATTTGAAATTGAACTTGGCTGCTCCAATGATAAGCAACTCTTTTACCATGTAGCTATCCAGTCAACCTTAAGATAAACATGATGTGTAAGTCTGCAAATCAATAAAATAAAAAAAATAAACATATATTGTAGAATTTGATTTATTTGAAAGAAATCTGCTTTATTTTTTAGGAATTTAGGTTCTCTTGCTTTACAGAAGTGTGTTTAGAACCATTTTGCTTTTATGGAAGACCTACATTAGTACCAGTTTTTGTTAACCAAATAAATCTGAAAAGGATTTTTACTTTTGTGAAAAAAGAAGTCTGCCAAATGACTGTGATAATGCAATAGCTTATCATGCTGAAGGATCCAAGCCCCACATCTTTAGGTTTTCCAAGAAGGATCTGCTCTGGCCATTGAATCCCATTCTTCAATATGCTAGCTAACCCCACAATGGGTGTTGACTAGCCTGTAATAGTCTCTAAGTTGCAGCCATCAGATACAATATATCCTAAATGCACTATGGTGACTTAAACTACAGTGCACACACATTATTTCTACTTTAAATAGGATGTGCATTTATTATAGTTATATTAGGTTTCATGTCATTTGATATAAATTGGTATATCAAATCACATAAAACCTAATACACCTTTATTTTTTGGATATGAGAATGCTCAAAAATTTTTTCCATAGGAACTAATGTTAATTGCTTTTTTGCTTTGTCTTTTCAGCTTATGAAAACACACTACTTTTATAAAAGAGAGAAAACCTATATTCTGTTATTCGATTAAAAGAAACCTGAAATAATTTTAAGCAAAGAATACTATAGGAAAACCTGTAGTATTAGTATTCTGTAGTAGTGATGACCACCTGAGCTAGGTGGCAAATCTGCAAGCTGTGGCCACCTTAATATCCACCCAAGCATATTGCAGGAATTTTAAACTGTGTAAAATGGCCACCACCTGTGTTCCATGGTCATGGCCAATGATAATTCCAACACCTTGTGTGCAACATCTAAATGGCCAGCAAATCATGTTTTGATCAGAAATGCCAGATGGGCTCTAAAACTTCTATCAGCTGAACATTCTATAGTGAAAAAAAATCCCAAAAGCAGACATTAATTAGTGATTTCTTTCCTTAAATTTAATTAACAATATGAAACTGTGTCATAAACTTTATATTTTAAACTTTGATGTTTAATAAAGAAATTTGTAGCTAACTGTGTCTGGTGACCAAAATCTCAGCCACTGAAAGCTGGCTACCTAGCACAGGTTTTCCTGTATATCAGAAGGAATGAAATTAATTTGGATATGGTTTTCAACAATATAGAATCTTACACTTTTTATTTGAAATCTAATGAAAAGATAGGTATTCCATCATATATTGTTTGTAATTAACTCTTTTGATTACCTGACAATGATTTTCATAGTTCATTTTAGCATAATCAAATACATAATGAATGAATATGAGATAACTGAAGGAATATTTTGCATTAAATCAATACAAAACCTTTAAATGGAAATTCATCTAAGCTTATAAACAAATAAATTGCCATAAGTGAAAAAATTATATGTTTGTAAAGATAAGTTGATTTCATTTGATTCGTAATGATGATAAAAATAATAATAGATTATTTAAATTACCTGTTTTTGTAGAAAACAAAAAAATATGATTCCAAGATTAGGAGTACAATTATAGTGCATTATAGTACAAAACAATGAAATTTGCACTCCTGAGAGGTCAGCCAAAAGGTCAAAATTTAGAAAATGACCAGTCAAACTATTAGTTTCCAAGATATGCAAATCTTTTTATATAAATTATGTATAAAACTGTATTTTGAAAACTGCATCAATTTGATACCTAATTATTTTGAAAATTTTCTGAAGTGACTCCCTGCTAAACATATACTGTGATATTTAGAGTCGTAATTAAAACTTATTTAGCCTAACCTAACCTATTAGTAGAATAAATGAAAATTTTCATTTACAAGTTAGCATTATTATTAGTACTGTAATGTATACAGTAAATATTTCCATTAAACTCCTTGGTACACCAACTCTTTAGGTACTAATGCAGAACTAAATTTCATTAAATTTTAAGAAAGTCTAAATTACTTGATATAAATCAAAGATTGCCTTTCTTTCAAATGGTACAAAATTCATTTTTCTGGCGCATTGTATAATTGTATCTATAAATCATTTAACACAATAATTACAGAATGATATTACAATTGAGAAACGATGAATAGCGGGTCTGAAGCTGAGATACTATCGCGTCTACACGATTAAGGTTAAAACTCATTAAAACTGAAGAATATTAAAACTTTATTAAATTGATATTTTATTAATTTAAAATTTTGGTTTACACTGAAATTTTTTCAATGATAAAATGTTGCCGGAATGGCTTTGGATTGAAACGCATCAAGCCTAACCACGTGTTTTCGTAAAATAAGAATAAGCAACACATTTTTCTAAAGTTACAAATCGAAATTATAATAAAAACTTTTTAATAAAACAATTTCTAATTAACTGCTTCTTACCAGATGCTGTTTTCTTTGTTTTAGGTGGCATTTTTTTTTTTTTACTAATATGACTTCCTCCGACTACGAAAACTAACAACTTTTCTGCCACGAAATAAAATGGCTACCGAAAGTTACTGCCAAATTATTCGAAGTAGACAAATTATAGATGTTCATTGACGCCAAATTATATTGTATAAAGAATGTACAGGATATAAATTATTTATTTGGATATAAGATATACAGTAGATTTATTTTATATAAAAGAATACTTTATTTTGTAGAATAATTAACTTAAAATTTAGGAAATAATTTGATTTGTTTTAATATGCAGCCAACGATGTGGGCAGTGTATAGTCGACTGAATTGTTCACGTGGAAACGCTTCGGCTTTCCACTCTGGACAACCTGGCTTCGAGTCTCGGATCCCATCCCTTGAAAATGTTTATCAAAAATCCGGACTCGGCCCGTCGATCCCTTTCTTCACAGTTCGGTTGACCCTTCGCAGGAGTGGGTAACTTGTGGAAGGACTTCTTCTTCTTCTTCACCGCGTAATATGGAGGTTTTAGCAGTAGCTTTTTCCTCCGATAACGAGATTGATACAAATATGATGCGAGGCGGACGTGTCCGCCGGGCGATCCGGTGCCGTATGGAGGCCCATCGCAGACCTTAGTGATCGGATTTGGGCACCGCTAGCAGTCCCGGTTCCTTATAGGGACTTGCGAGCGTCACCGAATGGTACGAGATAACCCCTTTTGTCGCCTTTTTTTTTTGTCAACAGATGACGCCACTTTCCACTCAGTAATAAAGTCACTCTATGCTCCTATAGAGAAGTATGGACATAACCTTGAATGCCGCCATGTTTGAGACATCTAGTTAACGCGAAGCTTAGGTATAGGCACCGATTCAAAACAGAATTCTTTTTTTCCCGTTATATTATACATAATTAAAATTTATGCGAAGGTAGTAATCATACTGGTTACTCAGAATTATTTATTATTGTATAAAAAATAATAAAATAAATAAAATAATGCCAGATAAAAAATTGTAAATACACAGTTTTATAAGTTAATGGTATTTAGATATAGTAGGAAAAAAATACAATGTTACCATTAGTGCTAAGGAAACGTAGACTGCCAAATTTTCATGCTAGAAATTACACTCTATAAATTATTTAAGTAACATTTTATTTTCATAAATTGCTTGGGCAAGTTTTAAAAATAATCTGGGCAATAGATGTATTCTCTGAAAATGGCGTTTCACTTTTTTCGGCCTGCTGGCATTATTCAAACCCATGATTCATATAACAGCCAATGAAAGCAGATCTACTAAGAAAATTCGCTTAATTTTAACATGTCACCCTTTTATAATATCTTACTCAACAAATACACCCCTTAAGACCTTTCTATTTTGGTTACAATAATTTTCTAAGAGAATTTTGTCAACACAGATTAGGTGAAGGCGGGATTTTGGGAGGTTTTTGTTTTTGGTATTTTGTTTTACGCCCCTTTCCAATCAGATAAATTACTAAAGGGCAGGATCACTTCCAACCACAGGCTACACTCACACCCGTGGAGGGGTTCTTTTTTTGGTCAACAGATGACGCCACACTCCATTCTTGTAGAATACTATGTGGCGGGACGAAACAAGCCCTTCCACAGGCTAACGACCCCTGCGGAGGGGTCAACCGGATTGTGGAGGACAGAGATCGACGGGCCGGGCCCCGACCCCATGGTAAAAATTTTCAAGGGGTGGGACCCGAGACGCGAACCCGGGTCCTCCAGAGTTGAAAGCCGAAGCGTTTACACTCTGCCAATCCGGCCGACCCCGTGGAGGAGAACAGATGGTGAAGAATAAGGAAATATTTGGCATTATAGCTATTAGTTGGAGGGCCGCAACCCGCGGTTTGCCCACGCCTATGTTAAAGTATACTTCAGCTTTAAAAATTGATTTTAAATTTTGTACGTTTCTTTTTGATGCTTGTACACTTCTTTTTAATGTTTGAAACCTTCTTTCTTGAGTATATTCACCTTTTTTCCTGCTCCTTCAGGGCATTTTCCAATAAACTAGTACATTACTTTTTGTTAGTCCAAAATTTCTTTTTGAATAAACTTTGCAATATGTCGGATTACTGTACGTATAAGCTAACTCGTCGTCTGTAGCAAATTTCTGTTCACCTGGCCGAAAACCCTTGATTCCACGTTTTCTCACCGCCTGCCCGCCCTACTTCATGAGGTCCTAAAAACCTCGATTTTTTGAAAAATTTTGGCGAATTTAACATTGAATAAATCCGTTCTAAAAAAAGATTTTTCAAAACGGAAAAAGATCCTCCGAGTCACACAACAATGTCAGAAAATTTCAGCAATTTTACGCGAAAATGAAGATTCTATAGGTTGTCTAACATGGGAGAATATCAACATCTATTTTTCATTACAGTACGCTTACAGTATGACATAGCTCGACGTGTAATACACCAAATTGTTTGGCTCATTAAGACGAATCGACAGGTATTATCCATGTCGAAATCCGAGTAATATTGACCGACTTATTAAGTTCCGAATTTGCCGTTAATGCAAATTTTGTGGTTTTTGACATTTTGCCAAGCCCCACTGGTTTCGTGAAGCCAAATTTTTTCGACATCTTAGATTCACTCCATCGGTCATTTAAAAAAAATTTCAAGTAAATCGGCCCAGTGGTTTACAAGAAAAACTACCGTCAGCACCCCTTCTAATGTTAAATGAAGGTATCAAGTATATAACGCGCTACCGATAATATACTTGATACCTTCATTGTACTGTACTTCATACCTTCATTCGGTGCTGTACTTAAAGCCAATGTTGACTTAAGAAATATATTTGGTTCAATTTACAATCTGCTACTAACTGGTTGATTGAAGTTACAGTGAAACCCCGCTAGTGCGTTCCCGTATCGTACGACTTTCCCGCTTTAAACGTCTGACTGTGGACGACGGGGATCGACGGGCTGGGCCCGGACCCCATGATGAATATTTTCAAGGGGTGGGACCCGAGATTCGAACCCGGGTCCTGCAGAATGGAAAGCAGAAGCGTTTCCACGCGGCCAATCCGGCCAATTTTGTCGCCTTTTACGCACTCATACAGTTTGCCATTCACGCACACATTTACAACCAGGACCTAAAACGTCCAACTCTAGTCCCAAAGTGGGATGCTCTCCTTAGCACAGGAGAAGTGAGTTAACACTGACTCAAACGAGTCGTGAGCCGAAGCTCATTTCACCACATTGGATGGCATAGTTGCCTCCCTACCCAAAGGGATAACACTGAACATGAAAGCCTTTCAACCCCTTTAGGAGCCTTTTACTCCACTCGAGATCAGACGGTAGGCATATTCTAACCACTTACCCACAGGGGATTGTGGACGAGTTTGTTTTTCCTCTTCCTTTAGTATTCTTCTAGAATGGAAAGTAGTGTCATCTGTTGACAAAAAATGTGCAGCGTCAAGATTATCTTTAATATCATAGAAAGAACATTCCTATCAAATTTCATAAAATTCTATCAATCAATTTCAAAGTTAATAGATAACATACACTCATACGCCACATAGCATATAATATCTTATAATTTTAATATAAAATCTTAATTTATATTTTTCAGAAAGCTGAATAAAATATAAGCTAATACAACAAAGCATCATTATTATTATTTGTCAGCAGATGACGTCACTTTGGCTTCTCCGAAAGACCGAGTTCAATTCTTGGTTCCATCCCTTAGAAATATTGGGGTCCCGACCCGATCCGTCGATACTCGATCTCTACAATCCGGCTCACTCTTTGCAGAGGTAGGCAACCTGTGGAAGGGCTTGCATTTTTTTTGGTCAAAAGATGACTCAATTTTACATTAAGTAAGAAAATACTAAAGGTCTGTTTCCACTGAATGCACTGTGCGCGACTCATAGTGCATGGCGTATAGCGCACTTGTGGAAACATGAATCTGCGCAGACAAATAGTGCGCCGTCCGTTTTACGCTGTCATCTAGCGGTAGTAGATATTTCTTTCTGCTTTCTGCTTGCGCACAACCAAGATGGAGGCTCACATGTGGAATACATATCGATATATAGATCGTTGGGACAAACTAATAATTTTAAAATAATTATTAATTTATAAATTAATATATAAATATTTTCGCTTTGTAGTAACAAAACAAAATGGCGTCGTTTGTCACAGCAGATTAGGTTTTATTAGAAGATCGATTTTCCGGTTTATTTGACATTTAATTAAAGGAAAATAAGAAGTTTAGTTCATACCTGATACTTAAATTCCATTTGTAGTATGTTAGGAATTCCACTTATTAAGAATTTTAAGGCTTTTCTAATTACATAAACGACTGATCCACGATAACAGAATAGTTCAAAATAAAATCGCTTGGAGTTTAATTATTACAAATTGAATTTTAATAATTTTTTTTTAATTCATATGTATCAAAAGAAAGTAACGTATTTAATTTCATTCGACAAAATCTTATCATTTAAACCAATTTATTTAAATTAATAATAAATTTAAATATTTTTATTTCACATTATCGTTTGTAATTATCTAATTAACATTTATTTATACAGTTTAATATATTAAATTTAATTCTATTATTTGATTTGCGTAATTTAAATTAAAAATATATCCTATTTTTTACATTATTAAATTTCAGAATCATTAATTATTGTAGTTTTTTTAAAACAACTGAATATTTTTTTAAATTTATATTCCGTAGTTACATAATATTAACTATAGAAGGCGAAACAAACTTCTATAACAATTTGAAGAAATGGAGTTGATGATATCAATCGATAAAAGTTTCATTAATAATTTATTTAGTATAGATTAAAAAAAAAAAATTATAAAAGTCTGGAACAGTTTATCAGACTTGTAAAATTTTATAATACTATCCAAACTTCGTAAGTTTACATACCCTATATTGATTAAAGTTACGAAACACTAAAAATAATTTTAAGAGCGTTTTAACGTTTAAAATTGCAAATTAAATTTTCGATTAACTTTTGATTCAGTGCATTAAATTTTATATAATTTTTTTTATGAATGAAACTCTTCAAATTACATTTCACATTGGTAAAATTTCGTAATAATAATAAATTCATACAACTGAAATGCTACGAAAATTCAGTAAGTTTTCATTTATATTAAAAGTTAAATTTATGTTTATGCAATTCAACTCTATCAATAGTTATTATTATTAGTCTATAAAAGAAATTAGTTTTAATATTGAAATTTTATTTTTAAAACGTTGTTTATGCAATTCAACTCTATCAATAGTTGTTAATTATTATTAGTCTATAAAAGAAATTAGTTTTA
This sequence comes from Olivierus martensii, assembly GCA_000484575.1. Lineage (NCBI taxonomy): Eukaryota > Metazoa > Arthropoda > Arachnida > Scorpiones > Buthidae > Olivierus > Olivierus martensii. The sequence continues at coordinate 10,842 of AYEL01072068.1, forward strand.
ATATTGAAATTTTATTTTTAAAACGTTTTTAGAACACCTGAATCTTTATATTCTTTTAAGAATTTAAAAGATTTATGCGATTTAACATTTTTCTGATCCTTTCAACTTTTGAATGATTTAACGCTTTAGACTCTCCATGTTTTGGTTGACAATACTTGTATAAAAAATAAATAAATAAAGTAAGAACAGATATAAAGTTTTCTCAATTGAATTTTACTATTGTAGAGTTTTAAAAATAACTACCGCTCTCTCATAATAATACCCAAAACACAACTGAATGTAAATTTATTTTATGCATCCTAGACAATTTGAAACAACTTAGTGGCATTTTGCAATTTAGCAGAATTTACGAGTATGGTTGACGTTACGATTTTACTTTCATTCTCTGTAACATTATGCTTGTAGCAATAATATCGCAACATAAATGCGTTTATATCGATTTTAGATCAAATTTTAAATAAAACATCCAAGTTAAAATAGGGAAGAAAAAAAACTTTAATCCTACTTTCTGTAAACACCTCCTATTTTTATGGATGAGAAATTTTTACTACCATCATGAAACTCTTTTAATCTGTAAGCTGAAACTCTTATTTTTTTATTCAAATATTATATATGTAAATAAAATTTATTAGTAAGTTCATAATTCTTGATTCTATCTGTTTCCATCATATACTTCATCTACTAGGTATAATTTGTGGCTATTTTATAAATTTCATTTATTCTAACATTTTTTAAGACAAATTTTATTGCTTTAATGTGTATAACTGTCTCTAAGATTTTATTCAAAAAGATTTCTATATACAATTTTCATCACTTATATTACACAAAATTCGACTATTAATATTGATACTGTATATATATATTATATATATATATCTTTATAAATCAAAGAGGAAAGCTTTATATGTCTTTAATGGACGGACAGTGTGCATTATTGTAGATTAGTGCAAGAAGATTGGTTTCTTTCCTTGGCAGTAAATGCTAGAGATATGTATAGTAAGAAGACAACTAATAAGTAAAGCTGTTTAATGTTTTCTTTCCAGAAATGCAATGTATTAATATTCATCTCCTGTATATAATGTAAAAATAAATAAAAAATAAATAAAAGAACTGATTCCTAGAAAAAATTCTTCCTAGCTACTTAAAACTGTTTCTTCTAAACTGCTACAGTCTTCATGGTGGCTTGATAAGTGTCTTTTGGATAAAAGCCAATTTCTCTTCTAAAGATTTCTTTTCTCTCAAGGCTTCTTGTAATCGGTTCATCAACGTTCTTTCTGATGCTTGCCATAATCTGATGATATCCTCTTTGGTCATTGAATATAGCCTTAACTCATCATATCTCCTTATTGGATATTCTTCGGGGTAATCAGCTGATGACTTCTGTTCGTTTTGATCGTTTTCTGAATTTAATCCTCTCTTTAGAAAAGTGAGATCATCGAAAGACCATCCACGTTGTTTACTATTTTTATTGCAATCGTTTGGTATTTTCGTTAAATCGTTCAAACTTAAACTAATGATAACACCATATTGATGATCCATAGATTCTGAACTTAATGAAGATGTCGTTGGGCATGAAGACACGATACTGGGTTCGGAATCCGAATGGTAAGACTGTATTAGTTTTGTTGTGACGTTGAAACCGTCATCTGGATACGTATCGTGTTTTAGTGGAATAATACGTCTTGGATCGTCCACGTGTTTACGATACCTGGGCTTATCGAAATTTTCTTCAGAATGTACAATTACTTGTTCGATTCCGTCATCCGTATCCTGTTCTGAAGGGGATAACGTCAAGCGAACTTCTACATCGTCCGAATTCGGTGTCTTGCTGTCATTTTGTTGTTTTGCACTAAAATGAAGTATAAAAATTCTAACATAAATTCTTAAATTAAAAATTAATTTATTTTGAAAAAAACTGATATATCACTCACACTTTTCTTATTTCTTGTATCATCTCAAAAAATTGCGATTTACTCTTTCTTCTTCTGGCTTCTTCTTTTATTTTCTTTAAAAGAATAAGATAAAAGAAAAATATATTGATTAGAAAAGTCATTTATAGTTAACAGTATCAAAATGCGATTTACACAAAATCTTTTGAGGATATTGATTCTATTCTTTTATATTATAATTTGAGTAATCTGTTTTATTTATACAATTCGAATATTTATTTCTATTTTCTAAAATTTACATATTACAAATTTGTCTAATAACAAAGAGAGATCAGTTGAGATAGCTTATCTTTAATGCTTTAAGAAAAACAAAAAAATATTTAATTTAATATTTGTTAGTGAAGTGAAAACAACGTGTGATTATTGATAAGTTAATAAATCATTCCAAACATTATTCCATATACATATTCCATAACATTATATTTAATACGAAATATTTTTCAGAGTGAAAGAATAAATAATTCAATTTAGGAAGAAAATTCTTACAATTCTGTCAGAAAGAAAAAGATTATTGATAAGTTAATAAATCATTCCAAACATTATTCCATATATATATTCCATAACATTATATTTAATACGAAATATTTTTCAGGGTGAAAGAATAAATAATTCAATTTAGGAAGAAAATTCTTACAATTCTGTCAGAAAGAAAAATAAATTTTGACTACTGATTATTTCTATTTATAAACTACTGTATTTTCTATGTTAAATTGATCAATTAGAATAAAATTAATTTGAATTCATTGAAATATTTATTTTATATAAAAATCAATCAGAACTTGTTATTTTAAAAAATATAATAAAAAATTGAAATAAATATCTTAAACAACTTTTATATGGGACTGAATATTATTAGAAATTACATATTTTCAAATTTAATCAGTTAGAAATTATTGATATTTGAAAAACGTCATTACTTAATTTTTATCATTTTGTTAATCTCTTTTATAGTATAAATTTATAATTATGCTTTAAAATGATTTGCTAAATAAATTTTCAAATTCTGTTTATTATTTAAGAACTTGGAAACATGATATTTTTTGTAATTTAAAGAAATTTTAGAAGCTGGTGTAATGTTTACTTCGAATATTTAAATTCTACAACTGATGAAATATTAAAGAAATTATATTAAAGAGAGTGAAATAAGTTTAAAAGATAAAACAAGAATTAAATAGAGTAAAGGGAATAAAATTGCAATTAAAATAAATTTCATAATTTTAATTGTTTAATTAAAATTTGTTACAAAATACTTAGTTGGAAATTAATTAAATATTAATCTTAACTGTTGATGATATTTAAAAATTATAAAAATATTTAGTGTTTTTTCTTGAAAATTACAAATAAATTTTTATAAAACTTTATATATTTGATATTTTATCTAATGTAAAATAAAATTTAATTTTGCTTTCTCATTTAAAATTTCGTAGTTTTTAATTAAAAATCAATGAAATTTTAAACATTTTATAATGGATTTAACCTTATTTATTTTAAATAAAATTTTATAATATAACTGTTTAAAGTAGTTTGTAATTAATAAGGTTTTTTTCCTTACCTTTTTAACACTCTTCTGAAAGAGACTAGCTATTTGTCCTTCTCTTAAATTAGTCACTATTTCTTTAGCAGAGTGATGAGGTGAAACTAATTCAACGGTGTTAATAAAACGATACAACTTCTGTGAATAGAAAGAGGTTAACATCATTAGTGAAACTCTAATAATATTTTTTAGATCGATAGAAATAGAATTATCTCCTCTGACGCTTCTAAATCGCTTGATTACATTTAATAGTACCATGGGTTTATTGTTTTTTTAAATAGGAGAGTGCATATTTAATAGCTTGTCAGATGTATTAAATTGATTTAACGTTCGTTTCTTATTTTTATCAATTTTCAACCAACATAATGAGATTTTAAATTTTAAAAAAATATATATATTATGACATGAAACAGAATAAATTTTTTAATCTATATAAATTTACACAAGATTGATTTTAATTAGAAAATTTTATACATTTTTATGTTTAAAAAGTGGATGTGGCGTTAATATTAATTAGCATATTTCTTACATTAAAAATTCAAATATTTTACGAATAATGATACTAATTAAAGAATGAAATCTAGTTAAGTACACATAATTTCATTCATGATGGATTGCTTCTATCCATCAAAGCATGATGTATGAATTATAAATATTTACCGTGGATCAATATTTATTTTAATTATACGTAAAAGAAGACATTTTAACTAATATGTTACCTGACTGAAGAACATTAAATTTGGACTTCTCCAAAAACAATCCTTTGGCTTTTTCCTGAGAGTAGGCAAAGCATACTTGAATACCAAATGCTCCAGTATAAGTATCACTATACCTACAAGGATTCCTATTCCTAACATTATGAAGACACCGGCCAATGCCTGAATGCTAAGAGGCAGAGGTTTATTAAGTCTATGTACAGAATCTTCAAAACAAGGCACTCTTCCATACCACTTTTTTTGAAGTTGGTCCAAATATCCAAATTCATTGTACTTCAGTATCAATTTAGATATGGAATCCTGTTAAAAATTTAAATTTTTAATAATTATCCTTTCTGAAATTCATTAATCTACAATAAAATATATACTATATATATACATACACAGAGTATCCCGTAATAATTAGAATAAAATCAAACCATGAATTTCTTATACTAAATAATGAAAAAATTCTTACAAAAATAAGCTCAAAACGCCGCATTTAAGAGAAATATGCACATTTTGTGATATTGCTTTTCAAAAATTGCAAAGCAATTAATCAATGAAATAAATTAAAAAAACAAAATTGATAATGTAGTTAACATATTCTTATGTTTTTCCATCTTGTACTATGATGTAATTTTTTTATTTACATCATTAATTAAATATGTTTCATTTATGATCTTTAAAAAAGCATACTGTAAAATGTGCATATGTCTCTTAAATGCGGAATTTTTAAGCATGTATTTTTTAAAACTTTTTCGTTATTCTGATGCAAGAAATTCGTAATTTGATTTTGTTCCAACCATGATGAATTAATGAAAAAATTTTATTATTATTTTTATATAATTGTAATAGAAAAGTTTTAGATAAATAATTATAAATTCAGAAGAGATTAATCATAAAAAAATCTAATTTCCAGTTTGAAAAGTTATAGCAATAATGAATTAATAAAATAAAATAATAAAAAATGAAAAACACAATATTTTGATATTATAAATTAAATTTGAACCGCATTTATTTATTTAATAGAGAATAACTTTGAACAAGAGTAAAAACAGTTATTAATATTTTAAAATTGTAATTTCAAAATTTACAAAAAACAAAATTACCGAAAAGCATAAATAGTATAAAGTGCATAGAACTTATAAAACAAATATTTTAATAGAAGTAGTTTATAAAATCAATATAAAAAATTGAAAACACTGTTAATGAATTTGCATGCGGATAATATTGTAACGAGAAATTATGAAGTTGATTCGATATATAAGAATAATGAAATTCGGTTATCAATTTATATAATCATACTAGATAAGTCAAACAGATTGTGACCTGTATCTACATTATAAAAAATTTTGTTTATAATTCAATAAAATTTACAAAATAACAATATATTATTAACATGTATACAGTATATGAGTAGTCTATTTTTTCATAATAAAATGAATCTTATTACTGTATATAGTTTTATTTCCTTATTAATTTTAAATTATTAAACACATCCTTAATTAAAATTTGAAAAGATCTGAGCTCTCTTCAGTAGTGCCGAATAACGTTCGTTATGTAATAAATCTAACAAAAGAAAAATTTGTTAATTGATTTTTCAAAATATTTTGAAAATAAACATTATTTATTTCCTTTTTAAAGTTTATTCATGTAAGATGCTTAATAATTAAATATTTCTGACTTTTTAATAATAAATGTTATTAAATAAACTGTTCTATTATATAGACTTACTAATGTAAGTCTATTTAACAAAAAAATGTCGAATATACCTTTAATGGAAAATCTTTTTGCATTCCAATAGCATAAGCATCATCAAAAATAGAATCTCCCAAGAGATGTAATCCGCATCCAGGATCATTGCCTCGAAAGTAATTTAAGACGGCTGTGTCACCAATCAGAACATCCAATTCACCTTTTCTACACAACGAAACATAAGAAAAATATAAAATCTTTCAATTAAAATTTATCAGTTTCTATTTTTTATTTTTCAGTTTTAATTTACCATAAAAATGAATAAAAAACATTAAAAGTTGTGATATATTGATTAAAATATCCTACAGACAAAAATCGATTTAGATAATAATCGAAGATATAATCGAACACAAACACTCAATAGCCAGTAACAACCAGATGTCACAAATGCTGTTCCAGATGTAAAATATTGAACGACTTGCGATATCAGATATACGTACACCATGTTATTTATAACTTTACTGATCATGAAAGAATACAAAAGGCGATAATTAAAGTCAGAAAAAAGACATTTTCTAGAATGGGTAAGGCAAGATATTCTTCAAATTTCAATAATGTCTATATATAGAAGGAAACTTCATCACAGTCCACGTGATAGAAGTGCATCCCGGAACAAATACCCTTTGTCAGGTCACCGGAAAGAAATCGATTGAAGGATATTGTCGAACCAAATCGTTTTTTATTTTTTTATATTTTTTTCTTTCTTCTTCCATTTTGAATTGGGAAAGGACACGTGACATTCAGATAATGATGCTGCCCTCCTATCCAGTATTTTATATAACTCATATTACCTAAGGGATATTTTTATATTTTCGTATGGTGGAAGATAAAAAAAGAGGATCATTAATATTTTCAAGAGAATAAATTTTCTATATTTAATCATTTCGTATTTTATAATAAGTCTTGATATTTATGAATAACTCTGTATTTTGAAATTTGCATGTTTTGTCTCAAATTTAATTTTATACATCATGTTTAATTATAAAAAAGTGTTTTTATTTTTTATTTTAATAATTAAAACGAAATGCTGTATTTACTTTATTTCTGTATTTAAAAAAAAATTAAGTTTGTAATTTCAAATATTAAAAATTCGTTTAATTCATTCTGTCATAATTTTAATAAGCTAATTATCTTTCATATGAATTCATCTTGTTATATCAAAATATGTATGCTTTTCTTTAAATGCATTTCTTTTTTCTTTGTAATTAGTGCAAGGAAAGTTTTGTGTATGTTTTTGTAAATTAACCTAAATTAAACTTTTATTTTTAAAATTTTATTTTAAATAATAAAAATTTAAAAATCATAAAATGCTGACAACGAAGTCGATATTGATAATTTTAAAAATTATACATTTGTAAAAAAAAAATTAAAAATCGCAAGTTTTTATAACTGAAGATTAAAATAACAAAAAATTATTGCTTATATATTTACTTAGCAAATTTGGTTAATTATTATACTTATGCTAAATGTTAATTATGAAAGATTGTTTACACTTTATATTATTACTAACTTTTTAAAATTGTCTAGTCTAGACATAGGCTATCGTATTAATTAATACTATTGTTTCTAGACATTGAAAAAATTTATTACTCGATATATTTTCTCTTGTTTATTAACTTAATTATCTGAAGAATTTTACCAAAAGAAATTAAATAAGTTTGTGAATTGTTTGCAAAAGATTTCATTATACTATCTATTATTCAGACTGTTAATATATTTCAGCGTCGGATGTAATTTTGTCACCTGAGGCAACATTGGAAAATGTCGCCCTCCCCTCTTCACTAACGCACATTAATACATAAACATATATTCCTAATTTAATATTTCTTAAATACTTTGGAACCGGAATATAATGATGTCAGATATATAATCTCTGAGAAACATACAAAAAACTTTATTCGTTTTTTTCAAAGCAATAAATAGATAACAAAATACTATCAAAAGTATATTCATAATAGATAGAATACAAATGAACTCAATTTAATATAAAAATATGAACTATACTCATTTTTCTTGCCTTCAACGAGGCAAAATCATTAATAATTGTTTATCAATCAATCAATTTAATTGGCATTGGTTTCTCTTTCCTTGATAAATATTATCCGTTAGAAAAATACATCATTATGTCTTTGTAGAGCGACTCTACAGCACGAAATATTGTCAAAATAAATATAATTAAGCTTGAGTGTGAAAATGCAACTGCATTTTCGCGCCCTCTCATAATTTTCTCCCTAGGCGACTGCCTTGCTCGCCTCACCCTAGATCCGGCACTGATATATTTATTAAATCTATTCTATACAATATATGCAGTTATGATAAAATAGTAATAAATTATTAGGCCCTATATGGAGGGCTGTTTATAGATCTTCGTATAAACAAATCAATTTTGTTTAAATATACTTTACTTTTGTTATTTTTGATTCATTAATTTTTTAGTTCTAAAACATTCCTGTAAACTTATGAAAAATTCCTTGGCATAGTGCCTGTTGAGCTTAATGGATCACAGCCCTATCTATATCAGTTGTTCTAAATCTTAAAATAAAGAAAAATAAGATCAACATTTTTGGCTGGTAACTACTAAGAAGTGTTTTGGCTTTCCTATTTATTTTATTTTATTTTTGGTTATTGTAATATTCGATTAGAATATTAGATAATTTAATTATTTTGATTGTTTTCATGTAATATACAAATATAACAAAATATTCGCAAAGCTGATTGTTAGGAGACTAAAACATCCAGAACGTTCTGTATCACGTATGGAACATTCTGAGGATTTATTGTATATTGTTGGGCCGTAAAAGTTCTATCTTAAATATGTGAATAGATCAAGTCCATTGACATATTCATCTTCGGAAACTGTTAGAAAATCACATTATTTATTTATAAGTAAATTATCCATTCCAGTTTGCTTACTCATGCGAGAAAAAACTCTCTCTCTCTCTCTCTCACTTTCGCTCTCTCTCTCTCTTTTTTAAATAAAAGCAAAGATAATTTAGTATTTAAACACATTTTAACAATATATTTATTTAAATAATTTCCTTTTGTTATGATTACTCCAGTTATTTATTCATTAAAGACAAACAAAATTATTCAAATATACAAATAAAAAATTATCACTTTTATATATAGCAATGTAAATAAATCATTGTTCTATTTAAATATTAAAAATAAAAATAAAAATATTATATTTTAAATTCTTTATATTAGTCTATGCAGTTTCTTTTATATATATCACAGTACTGACTTAATTTTTCTTTATAGACCCCAGATTTAAATGAATTATTTAATAAATTAATTGTTTATATGTAGCAGATTCATGCCCTCGATTTAATTCCTCTAACTGTGCATGTTTGTTTGTTATTGGTTTTAAAAATAAAAAGAAACGGAAATAAAAATTTGTAATTTGAGTTTGCATATTTATTCTGGAAGGAAATTTGTAATTTACGGTACGAAGTAAAGTTATTTTCATCTAATTACCTAGAGTAATTAATTCGCCTTTATAACAATTAATTTTGTTTACATTATCCATTTAACGATTTAACATTTATCAAATAACAATAAAGCAATTAATTTTATACTTACTTACAAAATTAAATTTCTAGCATCTAAATTGATGAAATTATTAAACTATAACTAAGATCATGTCATATTTTCTATTATTTATTAAAAATATTTATCCAAAAATTAATCGTTTGGCCCCATCTTTTTTGGTGCCCCCTGGTATCAGAATAAAAAATAAATTACAATTTCGAACAATTTCTGCCTCCTGGTGGTTGGAAAAATTAAGAGAGGAAAAAAAAATAGAATTTTTTTTATTTATGAATTTGAAAATTTAATATAATAATAAAAGTATTATTTTTAGGATATGAAAAATTAAGAGAGGAAAAAAAAAAAAAATAGAATTTTTTTTTATTTATGAATTTGAAAATTTAATATAATAATAAAAGTATTATTTTTAGGATATAGAATCTAAGTTGTAATTCTAATAATATAATATAATCATAGTCCCGTTTCAATCTTTATAAAACGAAGAAATCGGAGTAATGCAATTGAGCTTGTTTAAACAATGACCACTTCGGGTCAGATTATTGTCTGAGGGAATTGTGAGTAGAAAGCCTTGTTCTCCGATAATTGAAAGTGACTTACCGCAGTTTCTGTAGACCATCTTCCAGATTATCGACTCCATAGTTCTGTATGTGCTTCCACAATTGGGAATTCTCTGTGTGTACGAAGCTTTCAGCGGCGCTTCCCTTAGCAGTCCCCGTCTTCTGCGATAGAAGCTAAGATAAACCAAACGAATTATGCTGTATTTTCGTGAGAATTTATTTAAATTTTACACGATTAGTAATTTATTTTGTTTTACAATTCGACTTGTTTTCGTTGTTCTTTTGTGTGAGAATTGATTTAGATATGATCCATATATGCGCAGTTTCTAATGCTCGCTATGTATTTGTTGCGAATGATTAAATCTTTTTTCTTCTTATAAATTAATTTCATTAAAACATGCCCTCATTATTAAAGATTTTAAAATTATCTGAACTTTTATAATAGGTTTATAAAAAATATAAAATGTGATTACTTACGTAAAAAGTATATATATACTTACAGTAGCATCATGAAAATCGTCAACACGTACTTGGGAGAAAATACCAGCAAATAATGCAGCGATGTTGGCAGTATAGCTAGCTAGGAAGATAACACTGAAACATCCCCAAAGATTAATCAGCACTTTATTTGGCCATGATTTTGGAGCTTTGAAGGCAACTAGATGACTAAACAACAAAGACCACATCACCCACAAGGCAGAAGCAATAGTAAAATTTTTTGTCCTCTGTCTTCCCCAAGGATTTAATCCAAAAGGACTAAACCACTCGTAAAGCGCTGCAGCTAAAGCTGTAGTGGTGAGACTAGCAAAAATTGCAATCCACAACTGAACACTAAAAGGAATTAGAAAGGCAGATAAGGGCACATCATTCTGTTGAGTGTAGGTTAGACAAGAGACACCAGAATGAAAATAAGGGACGGAGTAATCGATAACAGAAGATCGTTCACTAGTCATACTATAAGCTGAAAATGTCAGATGTGCAGCTCCACTGATTAAATCTGCAGTAATTCCATTCCACATCTTACTTCTATAAGTACCAAAGAAACCATCAGCTACAGCGTATAGATCATAATCGAAAAAAAGATCACGAGAAATCGAAGTTAATAGATCAATGGCAATCCCAGCACAACATGTTACATTGTAATCGTTGCTTACTCTTCTTCTTGCGGCGTAATCGGCAAATATTTTGACAATTTTTTCTTTCTCTTTGGTGTTTACGTGAAGGCAAGGCACTCCCTGTAAACAACTACCGTTTTCAATCCTAGTGGACTGTTTAACAAAAGGTGGAGCATATCCCGTAACGACTCTGTATCTATACCTGGCTACGGGTGAAGGACCCGTTCTACTTTCTCCTAACCAAACAATCGTTTCTAAATTGACTATTTGTCCACTGATATTACCAACATTTTTCCATTTTAGCGTTTCGTTACTGGGAACTAAATTTAAAATGTCGAATACCGGTTCAATCCAATTTTTCTTTTTTCCTCTTTCTAAATTCTTCCTTCTAGAATATAAGTTTCCTTTTATAACTCTGAAAAGTAAAAAAAAAATTAATTAATAATAATAATAATAATAATAATAATAAAATTTTGTAACAATTTTAAACTGATAAAAAGATATATGTGTTTTTTTTATATTTTTTATTAATGATTTTGAACTGTACTCAAGAACTCTGCAAGGAGCTTGTGTCCTGTTAAGTGCACTCCCTCCACTTCAATTGGATCTCAGCAAAGTAATTGAAGCGGGAATTGTCCAAGACATCGACAGTAGTTAGGAAACACTATTGCAAAGTGCAAAGTCATTTTTAGAATTTGACCGCTGTGTTTCATGCTACGCTCTTAACTGCAGCTTGTTTTACACATATTCTGCAATATATATTTTGATAATCAAGCGTAAACTATTCTCTCTCTCTCTCTCTTTCATTTTTTTTTAATTTTATACTATTAAATTTTTAACAGCTCGCTGAATCTAGATTTTATTAATTTTAATAGTTAACGGTTATCGCTAGTGAAGCCATATTATATATCTAATTTTATCAATCTGTTTTGTATATTTTAAAACATTATACTAAGCAGAAAATAATTTTTTTTGTTTTACATAATTATGTCGTAAAAATAATGCAATTGGATAAACACACTCAAAATTTTTATTATTTTTTAAACTTATTTACATTTTTTTTAATCAAATATTTATTTAGAATTTAGGATATTAGTAATAGTATATGTTAAAAATAATTTTATTTTATAAAAAAAAAGATTGAAGTAATAGTATATGTTAAAAATAATTTTATTTTATAAAAAAAAAAAGATTGAAATTATTAAATTAATAAATTCATATCAAAGAAAAAATACATAAAATGGATTATATTGAGAATTTTTAAAAATTTCACCGGCTCTCTCTCATATTTTTAAGTTACAGCATTTGTTTATATCTTAAATCACACAAAACTTTTAAAAATAGTAAGACAATCAGTAAGTTTTCCAAACATTTATTTAGAAAATGTAAACAATCGAGTCAAAACGTCATCGTTATTTTTTTTTTTTCCATTTAAAAATAAGAAGAATCGCGATGATTTCCTAACGATTTATGAATTCGGAAGATAAAATATTATTATTTTATAAATGAGACTGTCTATTTAAAGGCAATAAATCATCTTAAATATCATACTCAATCATATGCCCAATTTTTTTATTTTTATTTTTTAAAAATATTTCTCATAACAAACAATTGAAAATTTTATGAGAGTTTTTAAAAACAGGATATCAATATTTTAAAAAGAAGTGAGAAAGATTTGTAGAGACGCTTTTTTGTTATCAAAAGTAGAATTTTCTCTATAGAGAATATCTACGGTTGTCAGTTCGAGAAGGATGATGTCTTTATTTTTTTTTTATTTTTTCTTTGATGGCGAATTCTCAGAATAACTTTTCTTTTTGGCGTAGAATTACAAACAAACTTTAAAGTTTCGCAACAACAACTTATAAATATTTTTAAAAGTTTACTAAATTTGTAAAAAAATAAAAGAAAAATGTGTAGAATCTATAGATAATATCAATAAAAATATCACTTTTAATGTTATTTTTATTGACATATTAATTTTTAAATTATTTTAGGATTATTTTCGTAATTTTTAATGTGCATTTAGACTGTTGTGCTATGAATTAATATTACGAAAGTGACTTTACCTTAATATGCAAGTGAAAACATAACAGAAAATAATAATAATAATATATTATAATTTTTTTCAGTAGAAAAAAGGCGTATATTTATGCATTATAAATATTAAATTTTTATTTTTATATTCTTTATACAGTACAGTTCTTGGAATATTTAAAAATAGCACGTTATGCATCCGACACAAAAATTTGCATACAAAAAAAAATCTATTTAAAAATTTTATTTTGTTTTTATAAAATTAAAATAATCTTTAGAACAATTTTTATATTTTATAAATATAATTTAAAAAATTTCTCCAAGAATTAATTAAAAACCTGTATAGAATAAACTTAGAAGAGCGGATAAACTAAATGAAAACAGGAACTATAATATTGATACAGCAAGATGGAAAACGTAGTCAAATTAATTAAAATTTTAATCAAAAATATAAAGCTGCTCTATTTTTTTATAAATAAATTTCTATAATATTTTCCTGAAAATTTTATTTCTACAATATGTTTATAATAATAACTAGTAAGAGAGTTGCCATTATTCTTCTGAACGTAATTCCCCATTTTATATAGTTCTAACATAAATAATAAAACTTTTTCTCATAAAAGAATGTTTTTTTTTTGTTTATATTTTTTTGAGCAAGATCCAAACAATATGATGCATTTTTTAAAAACTTCATTTCTGCAAAACTTATTTAAAAAAATGTCCAAGAAAGAAAATGAAATATTGCTATTGGAAAAATGTTTACAAATTAAATCCAAGATAAATTGGATTAAAAAAAAAAAAAAAAAATTGGATTGGATTTGCATCTGTATGAATTCGTGATCGCAGATGATCTGACATCGCGGGCCACATTTGGCCCGAGTGTTGCACTTTGGCAACTGCTGCTCTGAAACATAATATTCTTAATAATGCCAATAATTTTCTTGGAGTAGATATCATAGGAAAAATTATTTAACAATAATTTAATAGCAAAGTAACTAACGATAATACTACACTGCCTTGATAAAAAGATACATCACAATTAACAATGCTTGGAAATGGTGCATGACCAAGAATTAACATCGACACCTTTTATAAAAATAAAGAGATATCTATGTTAAACAATAATAACAAATAAAGCATATTTTCAATTATGATTTCCTGATTGTGATATTCCAATGCAGGAAAATTATGAGGTAAACATAACTATTTATTTTGTTTAGACAGACTGTCATTTAATCATGTAAATAATAATTTAATTCACACTAGTTTCTCTCTGTTGATAAGTATTATTCATTAGAAAAACACATCATTATGTCTTTGTAGACTGACTTTATATCACAAAATCATCATTATATACAGTATATCTTGACAATCATCATTCCTCAAGATAAATTTCATTAAGCTTGTGTGTGAAATTGCAACTGTATTTTTGTACCCTCTTATAATTTTATTCCCTAAGGCCTCATCCTAGATCCGGCACTGATATACAGCAATTAAGATTTAATTATCAAAAGACAATGAAAAATTAGCATTTAAAGATCTAAAAGAATTAAAAGCAATGATGGCTTATATGTTTATTGTCATGTTATAGACAAAATCACTTGTCATTTACAGGCTTGAAAATTCAAAATTAAATGACAGTGAATATGCTAAATATGTGTTAATAATCATAATTTACTATATTATAGCATTCAATATTTTATCTATATTAATGCATTATTATATATTATTAATATATTTATTTTATTATTAGATAAATTGATGGTGACTTTCCAGTATCTAAAAACCAAATTGGAAATTTTTACATTGAAATTAATAGGAAATAAATTTTTGATTACTAATTTTTGCCTAATAGTTTTCAAAATCCTAATTACTGGTACTTTCATAAATCAATGAAAATTTATATGTATATATGTATTTTTGATAAAAAATATAATTTTTTATTTTAATAGTGAAAAGTTATTTATTTTAGTTTTTGATTATAAAGCCAACCCAGAATTTTGTGATTATTTTTCGATACTTTTTCATTATGTTGTTCAAGAATTTCAAGAAGTTATCCCTATATCCCAACAATCTCCACTGTGGGGGGCACCGTAAATTATACCAGAGTATTTCAAACTTTTCTACCTCCTCTTTGTCATTTTTTATTATACTAAGCAATCACTCTGACCAAGACATCACAAATTTTAAGACCTCTCCTTCTATTTAAAAAATTTTTCCCTGATTTTACATAAAAAAAAAATACATAAAATAGTAAAAAATAGGAATTATATTGGTACTTTGTTACATATATTATTTAATTTCCAAATACAGTATATCTTCAAAACAATTGGATATAATTAACGTAGAACTAGATATGTTAAACAATTTATAACAATATCTCCAAATATGTTCTACTGCATCTTTATTTTTGCTATTATTATAATTGTCTGAGATGAACATATCAGGATTAAACCAATGAAGCTTAAAATCTAAAATCAGAAAAAAATATTTATTTATTTTTGTTCCATTTTTGCATATTATTTTTTAAAATAAATTACTCTATAATAAATATTTTTAATTTTGTTTTGAATTAATTGAACAACTTGATACTTTTTATTTCATCTAAAAATTTAGTAAAACTTGTTTTGATATTATTTAACCTCTTATTCTGAACATTCTGTAAATTTTTGTTTTGAAATTCAATTTATTTTAAATTATTTTCTTCAAATTCAGTAATAGGTTATTTAATATTATTTTATTTTTTATATTAATCTCACAAAGTTTATGAACATATATATATATATATGCACAAGAAAATTCCTAACTTACAGCAATCCATGTTGCCACCATCAACTACTTTTCAATAATGGCAGCCAATCAACAGGATGACTGAGTTATTGACAGGATAGAAGTATGTTATATTTCCATGCATCATTCATATTTAATTTTAGGTCTTATACCTCCAGAATTTTTTGATGTCCATGCTCAATCCATTCAATCCCATCCTAAATGCATGGAATCCAAATTTCATGTTTCTGTTAAATTTTTGATGGATCTCATCTGGACATCAATTATCAATATTGTAATGGGCATCAATACTGTAAAATCCTACTGGCTCTACTATGTATGTGGCAATTCATAGTTGGGTCTGGAATAGATACCACTATGTAGTAGTCAAACAATGATTGGGAAGTGGCATTAAAAAATAATTTCTTATGTTTCCTAGAAATTTGATTTTAGTTAGTATGAATTAAGCTGCTAATGGATACTTTTAGCTGCAGCCACTTTTAGAGTTTCCTGCACACTGTCCAATATGTATGGTCATGATTAATCAGAAGATTGAAGGATAGGATTCAATGATTTTGACTTTTTCCTGAAAAATGATGTGAGACACCTTGAATTGAATCCAGATCCTTCAAAGTGATAAACAATTGCTTTATCATATAGCTTATGATAGAAACTTGGACATAGGAAAATAAAAATTAAACATTCCATCATTGTTTTTACATTATGTTGTCTTTAGTTTTATCCATATAAAGTTTGGTAGGTATGAAATACATTCCTTATTTTAAAGAATAAACAGTGTTTTTCAACATTACAATATGGTACTATTTTTTAAAGCATATTAAATATTTTGAGTTCTGATGATTGGGAAATGTAACCTCATTGCACTTATGGAAAATCATGTTCCAAATTATGACAGATTCAAACTATGACCAAAAATTTTTTTTTTTAACACAATCCTATCATAAGTTAGGGGCCTCCTGTCAAAATTTGTAAATTTTATTGTATATCTTTATTACTGGTCCTTAATAATTTGTATAAACAATGTATTCCACATTATTTACTATAGATAGCATAATAAATTATTATACTATATTTATATTAATGTAAAAATTTGAAATTCTGTTTTTCTATTTATTCATTTCTGTTTTATTATTTATTTGCTTATTTTTCTTATAACTTGAGAATGACTGGATTTTTTGGATAAATTGTTATTCGATTCTGCATTCTTTTAGAAAAATTTAAAGATTGATCCATTACTACTTAATCTAATTGGACTAATAGTTTTAAAAATATTAACTTTATTTTCCTAGATATTATGACATACTAAATCATAGCAGTAATGCATAGTTTATTTAATATTATTCTTATTGTTGTTTAGAGTTATGCATTTAAATTATTACTTCTATACAGATTATGTACAATTTTTATAGTTTCTTATTTTTATTTAAGGAAAAATATAACTGTGATTAAATGAAACAGGATTGTTTTATGAACTAGAAAACACTTAGCTATTGATGAACATAAAAACATTTTATATGCTGCAATATGTATTCCACCAACTAGGATCTAGAGTGTCCAAGCAAATTGGTGTGCTTCAAATACAGGTTTGTCTCTTTTATACTGTATATTTATAAAAAGTAGCACAGCTTTTATCAATCAACAATATAATGCTTTATTAAATTACAGTATTTTTATGTTTTCTGTTATGACCTTTTCAACTGTCAGGATGTATGGTTGTTCAGCCAAAGATGAGAAATAGTAACTACAACCTTCTTTCTTTCTTGTTCCTATCATGGATGTAACTATAACTTGTTTTTTTGGTTCCTGTGTAACCATCAATGTACAACATGTGAAACTTATTTCTATGTTAAATGTTAATAAAAAATATACAACAGTTTGGCAACCAGGGAAAAATATGGATATGAAGAGCAAATAACTGACCTGAGTCAGTACAAATCAAATTGACATTCTTGGTTCCTTGTTCTAAAGTATTTGGTGATTATTACTTTTTTTACAATATCAAAATCAAATGTTATCAAAATGGATGTAGAACAATTATTAGCATTAATAGAAGCAATGAATTGAAACCAACAGATGCTACTCAATCAAATGTTAGCAATTCAAGGCTGTTCAATTGTTCAAAATAAAAAATAAAACTGTTCAGCCTACAACAATTAATGATTATTCACATACTGCCTTTCTAAAATTTTGATCCTAAAAAAAAAAAAAGAATTTATAGTAGTACACTGACGGAAAAAAAAATCCCAACACCAAGAAAATATTATTGTAGAGTAATGAAATTTGGACAATGCATTTGTGTAGTGACATGGTTTAATTACTTAAATTTTCAATGATCACAGGTTAATTTAAGCTCAAGAAAATGCATTTCAAATGTGAAATAGATGACAGGTTAATTTAAGCTCAAGAAAATGCATTTCAAATGTGAAATGCTACAGGTAATTTTAAGCTCAAGTAAATGCATTTCAATTGTGAAATGCTGTTGCATTAAAAAATGCCTTTCAAATGTGAAATGCTGTTCGCATTAATCAGCCGGTGTAACCTCCAGAATTTTGAATGCAAGGCTGCAAACGTGCATGCGGCCAGTGTAACCTCCAGAATTTTGAATGCAAGCCTGCAAACGTGCACGCATTGTGTCATACAGGTGCCGAAAGTGTAACTTCCAGAATTTTGAATGCAAACCTGCAAACATGCATGCATTGTGTCATACAGGTGCCGAATGTCACTTTTGTTTACTTTGTATCATAAAATGACATTTCATTCTTTATATTCTACATATTATAAGCATAATTTTTTGTTTGTCATTTATGATGATTTTAAATAAATGAAAAGATAAAAATGTTTCTTTAAAAAAATCTGTGCAATATAAACTTAGGATAACGTTTATATTTTGGTTTACTTTCTTATAAACATCGCCAAGTTTGTCCATTGCTCGTGTAATGTTTTGAAAAGATTATTTTGTAGATTTTATAATTTTGGAAGTAATTGTGAATATCTTCTTTTGATATTTCTTCTATAGATTTACATACTTCTGCCCAATTTTGGCTGAAGTGATAAGAGATTGTTCCAAAACTAAAGTCCTGAAAAATCTATTTTCTTCATTACTGTTGCATTTTTTTCTGATTTTACCACACATTATTGTCATGATAACAATAATCACACTAGTGGATATTAGCCTAATCAAGATCCTTCATAAGAAAGCATATTTAAAACATCTTTTATTTTTACTGCAGTGGAATTGCTAAATTTTTATGAAATGAATTTCTGATTCTTTTACCTGTAAAGATGCTACATTTGTATTAGCAATAGTAGAGGAAACTGGTCCAAAATGATCCATCAGGGTGAAACGATCCCCCATTGTATTTCCTTAAGTTTTACCATCACCTGTTGACAAACCAGCAAAGCTTATACTACTACAAACAGGATGGCAATTATGTCCTAGTTAGATTAGGTCACTGTATTTCGGGATGTGCCATTTCGACTAAATTAAAATCAATGTCTGCGATCTAAAGTATCAAGATTTTAGTTATGATAACTGATGTTTCTTTTGCCTCCAAAAACATAGAATAACATTTTACGTAGATATAAAAAAACTTGTTTTTGCTATGTTTTTACCTCCTGTTTACTTAAAGTTAATAAAAATGCAGTATTATTTATTAATTGTAAGTATATGGGGCAAAATGAGATTATACCGGATAGGTGGGTGTACAAAATGATACTGTCTTTGGCATGAGTCTCGATTTTTTATTTTTATTTTTTTTCTCTTATTTCGGAGTGTTTAAGATATTTTATAATCGGAAGAGCAGTCTACCAAAATATATAAAAAATTAATCCACTAACGACTTATTTTGAATTTTTTCGGGTTTTTGCTTAAAGGGATTGTTTTAGACCAGTTTCCCCTATTAATTTTAATGCTATTTTAGTTCATATTTCAAAATACTATAATAAGCTTTTTTTAAATAATTCATGATTAATCCCGGTACTTTTAGCACAGTTAAAAATCAGTTGACTCTTTTTTTTTCCGTCTTATCCGCATTTAATGGTAGATTATATATCGTAACTGTGATTGTATATCGAAAAATGTTTCATAAAACCCATCATATGAAACAAGAACTTTAATAATTGGCGTTTAAATTCACTGTAAACTGTATTTTATTTGACCACTTTTCATCGATCATACAACCTTGAAGTAAAGTGCCGATTACGACGGAATCACTGTCATAGTGATACACAACTATTTCTTCAACATTGTATAAATCTTTTGATAGATGGCTACTACTGTTATTTGCACTTCAAAGAAAAATCACTGTACTTGATTTATTACTTCAAAATTTTGCTTATACTATAATGAATCAAGTATCATGACTACAGTCCTGATCAATAATTTTTATATTTGAAATACGATTGGATATTTTTTTAATTTGTTTTAATTCCTTATTCCTTTCTATAACGTCCTAATATAATCGTTCATTTGTTGTATCAAAATATTCTTCTGTTTTATCTAAAATTTCATTTTTAATAGTCTATCGAAATGTTGTAAGTCTATGGATGATCTATCTGCTTTATAAATATTTTTAATATGTTAGTACTATAACTTTATTAATCAACTTTTAGCGACGTTTATAGCTTTGTGACTAAATAAATAGTACTTTTTTAAGATTATTTTGAAGGTATTATGCTATATAATCTGCACAATAGATGTGTGGCAACGACTTCTGTCGGGATTTTGTTAGAAAACAATTTATAACATACAAGAATATATCCGAAAGAAAACTATTATAAAATTTTTCAAGTAAATTTTACGATATATTGAAATATTTAATAAGAGTTTTTTCAAATACAGTTTTATTTATTTTATATTATTGAGCACAAAAGCAAAACAACAGTTTATTTATGAAAAAAAAAAAAAAAACAGGAAAACTACAATCAAGCGCCCATGAGAAAAAAAAAGTTTTAACAAGCTAATTATATATACGTATAAATAACACAGTTAATTAAAAGATGAGGAATTAACAAGAGACAAATTAAAAAAAAAGTGTAGAAAAATACAATCTGATTCTTATAATTAAAATATATCTACTTTCAAATGCAATGGATTCCCGTACAACGCGGGAGATACAATCCGCGTTATAGGAAATCACGTAATACGAGACATGATTATCAGACGATTTTATGCAAATTTAAACTTGTCTCTGAGTTGCAACCATCGTTGGTTCCAGCACTCATCGCATATTGCTAATGAGATGTGCTAATGAAATATGATTTTATTGTGTTCAGAGTGTTAAATAACTTATTTTAAAGAAGGTTTCTTTTAATAAAAGTAAAAACAAAAACAGAATCCAAGTAACTAAATTTAAAAAAAAATATTATATACAGTGGATTCCGCTTAATTGGGACACGTCGGGAAAGCCATTTTGTCCCAATTACGCGGCTGTCCCAATTAAACGAAGTAATAATAAATTCTAAAATAAAATATGTAATTCGTAGGTAAATAAATAATAGGTAAAAAATAATAATTAGGTATGTATTTTAATGATTTATTAAAATAGGTTACGTAATTATTAGTTTTTTACCGATCTAATGCTTCTTCGACTTCTGAATCCTTTCCATCACGCTTTCTTATGGACAGTTCCTGGAATTTCTTTCTGTTATGCCCACTTCTTGCACAGTTGCTTTGATCTTCTGGAATTTCTTTCTGTAATGCCCACTCCTCACACAGTTGATTTTCTTGTTAGAATTTCTTTCTGTAATGCCCACTTCTCACGTAGTTGATTTTCTTGTGACTTCTGGATCCTTTCCATCACGCTTTCTTTTGGATGTTCCCGGAATAGATCCTTTCCATCACGTTTTCTTTTGGATGTTCCTGGAATTTCTTTCTCTTTTCCATCACGCTTTCTTTTGGATGTTCCCAGAATTTCTTTCTGTAATTTCCACTCCTTACGCAGTTGATTTTCTTTTTGTAGAAGACGCGTCTATGATAGATTTTGGTTTATTTCAGCGAGTCTACGATAACTTGTATTAAATGGCTGGTTTTCTATGGTAGATTTTGGTTTATTTCAGAGAGTCTACGATAGCTTGTATTAAATGGCTGGCTTTTAATTTTAGAGTCTATGATAGCTTGTATTAAATGGCTGGCTTTTAATTTTATTCAGCCAGTCTACGACAGCTTGTATTAAATGGCTGGCTTTTAATTTTATTCAGCCAAGCAATTTTTTACTCGGAGTGGTAAAGGCTTTTAATTTTATTCAGCCAAGCAATTTTACTTGAGTGCAAAATCTTTTCTTGACATTTCTGAAAAGATTAGTGCATGTATGTGTTGCCATATTTTCGAAAAATCCCTATATTTCAAAAATTAAAAATTTCATAATTTTACTTGAATGTAAAATCCTTTCTTGACATCTTGGCAAAGATTAAATATGTATGTGTAGCCATACTTTGGAAAAATCCCTAAAATATATCAAAAATATGTGTAAAATCCTTTCTTGACATCTTGGCAAAGATTAGTGTATGTATGTTGTCCATACTTTTGAAAAATCTCTAATATATATCAAAATTGAAAATTCCTTTTTTGCTACTGTCCCAATTTATATAATGTATGTATGTGTAGCCATACTTTCGAAAAATCCCTAAAATATATCAAATTGCCATACTTTCGAAAAATCCCTGAAATATATCAAAAATTGAAAATTCCCGTAGTGTTTCCATACTTTTGAAAAATCCCTAAAATATATCAAAAATTGAAAATTCCTTGTTAGTGTATGTAGTGTTGTTATACTTTCGAAAAATCCCTAAAATATATAAAAAATTGAAAATTCCTTTCCTGCTATCGTCCCAATTAAGTGTTTAAATTATATATTAGTTTGGTTTCCATTCTTTGACTCCTGTCCCAATTAAGCATTTAAATTATGTATTAGTTTATCAGTTTATCCAAAAAATCCCTAAAATATATCAAAAATTGAAAATTCCTTTTCTGCTAATGTCCCAATTAAGCGATAAAAGCGTTTAAATTTTGTATTAGTTTATTAGTTTAGTTTTCGTTCTTTGGATTCTGTCCCAATTAAGCGGAATCCATTATATAAGTAAATCTCATATAATAGGAATGCGGAATTGCGAAAATGCGGATTCGAATAACCGGACGGAAAAGTTGTCAAAGTTGTCATGGAAACGAAATAAACTTCGGGTTTGGTTTTTATTACAATCAGCGAATATTATAATTAACGTTAAAAAAAATTATCCTATGCGTTATACGGGACTGTTTATAGCGTTATATGAATACTAGTCGCAATTTTTTCGACGCGTTATACAGAAGTTTACTATATTTTAGAAACAATTTTTACAATTCTTAAATTTAACATTATTTCTGGAAGATTAATAACTTACATTTAAATTTATTCATAATCTTTTAAAAAACCTCCGAATTTCTGGCAATTTCTTGTCTATTAAACTAGAAACTATTAAACGAGAACATTATTTTAACTTCATATTGCTTCAATACCATATTAACTTATAAACAAGTTACTCAGCACTTAAATAAGTCATAAATATCATTACGTGATTTTTTTAATAAACAGTTTTCGGTTTATTGCTAGATCTATCCATTTATACTATGAAACATTTTTGCTCTATGGTATAAGTGAAGATGATGTAGCAATAAATCGAATATACTATATTTAAAAATGTAAGTATTTTTCTATCATAGCATAACTGAAAAAGTCTTACTATTTAATCTTTTATTTAAAATGATATGACTTATTTAACTAGACATTTACTCGATTATTTAACTTATTCTATAATTTTTTAATGTTAATGATTGAATGAATTGATAATGAATTTTAATCATTTGCATGCTTAATAAAATTGCATTAGTATAGCTGACTAAATTATATTAACAAATTTTTATAGTTTATTTCTTTTTTTATATAATTTATTTAATATTATAAAAATAAAAAAATTATTTAAAATATTTTCGAATAGGAGAAGTGCTATCATCACGTTGGCTGTCGTTGCGAACTATAGTTCCATACCGAAAAACACTGAAAGCGACGCGAAGCGAAGCAAAGATGACAGAAAAATTTGCATCCTTCGCTTCGCGTTGCACTGCGCCGCAGCCAGTCTACATTGCAGCCGAGTTATTTCTCATGTTTCGTGGATTTGACGATAGAGATCGTTTGTGGAGTGTAGATGATTTGTTATTAGAATGAAGTGATCGTATATTTTCGGTATTCTTTTAATCTCATATGAAACAGATATGGTCTTTTTTGTACTTCTAAAACAAATTCTATATCCGAATCCAACCACACGATTGAACTTTCGCTATTTTCCAAGTTAATAAAACATTCGTTTCTATTGGTTGATTGCTTCCTTCGCTTCTTGCCGCACCGTATTCTTCGCGCATGCTGATTGGTCAAAGTTCAACTTTTTCATCTCCTTTCGCGCGGCCACGCGCGTTAACTGGAATAGCCGCACGGGAAAAGCTAGTCCAAGACACATTATATGCGCGTAACCGCGCGAAGTTGCTTTCTTATGCTTCGCTTCGCATCGCGTTCAGTGTGTCACGGCCTTACATTGCAGTCGAGTTATTTCTCTTGTTTCGTCGATTTGCGGAAAGAGGTTGTTTGCGGGGTGTAGTTGATTTGTTATTAAAAAGAAGTGATCGTATATTTTCGATAT
The DNA here is from genome assembly GCA_000484575.1 of Olivierus martensii. Lineage (NCBI taxonomy): Eukaryota > Metazoa > Arthropoda > Arachnida > Scorpiones > Buthidae > Olivierus > Olivierus martensii. The sequence goes on from AYEL01072068.1 coordinate 35,490, forward strand.
TCTTTTAATTTCATATTATATAGATAAGGTCTTTTTTGTAATTCTAAAACAAATTCTATATATGAATCCCAACCACACGGTAGAACTTTCTCTATTTTGCAAGTATATAAAACATTCGTTTCTATTGGTTGATTGCTGCCTTCGCGTCTTGCCGCATCCTTTTGTTCGCGCGTGCTGGTGTGTCAAAGTTCAACTTTTTCATCTCCTTTCGCGCGGCTACGCGCTTTAACTCGAGCAGCCGCACGGAAAAAGCTATTCCAAGACACACTGTACGCGCGAAGTTGCTTTGTTATGCTTCAAGTTCGCTTCACGTCGCGTTCAGTGAACGCGACGTGAAGCGAACTTGAAGTGTCTTGAAGGAAGAACGAAGTATCTTGAAGGCCTTAATTCCTTCAAGTAGGAACGAGTTTCTTTCCACGATATTTTTTGATTGTTTATAAATTATTTTGCCTATTCTTAAACTTTTTTTATTTTTAAATTTAGTACAAAGAAAAAATTTTTTGATATGTATATTTTTTTGTATTTATTATTTAATCAATACAGTTTATTAAAAATGAACTTTTTAATAAATTATTTTTCGTTATGTATAAGTATTCACTGTGAAATAGAGAGCAATAAAATAGATTAAATTAAAATTATTTTGATAAACCATGTATTTTTATTTAGAGAGGAGGAGTTTCTGTTAACTTTGGCGTAAATAATTAAAATAAGAAAAATTTATTTATGTCCGATAAAACTAAATATATTGAGTAATAACATTTAAAAAAATCAATATTACCATAAAAACTGAAATAAAATCGTTTAAAGTTATTCAAACAGTTGGATTTTAACATGAAAACTGCTTGGCACTCTGCAATTGATCCAGTGAGTAGGGCGTGACAGTGAAGAGGATATTTGATCTAATTAACTCTGTTTTCTATATTTTTATGTGATAATTTTTTCTGTAAGAGTTTAAACTTTCAAAAGTCATTCATTAATATCCAATTTTTAATTAAATTTCTATTAAAAACATTATTTATTGATGAAACTCGATATAGTTTAATTGATCTAGAAAAGAAAATGATGTAACACTCTTCGTACTGACTTTTATGAAATTTACAGGTAAAATACCAAGTAGAACTGCTTTTACTTACCTGAACCTTTCTCTCTTTCATAAATCCAAGTTAAAGACGAAACTCGTATAAATGATTAAAATAGGAATGAGAATTATATATGACTTCCATCTATCATGATTATGTGATTAGTCCGAGAAAGTTTTGTCCGTGGAATTACTCAACTTAATAAGCGCAAAACAATAAAATTGACTTGCAGCAACGTACAACTGTGTGATGAGTAACATTCAGCGGCAACAAAATTTGCAAATCTTTTACAAATTTTCAGAAATTTCAAGCGCATATTTTATTTATGAAAGAAAAACTCACTTAGCCGTTAAATGTCTTAATATTTTTTTTACAAAAAAAAGCAAACTATTGCAGTGAGATCAATGAATATTATTGGAGGAGGAGTTGCGAGTGCTCTCCATGATTTTAATATGTAAACGCATTGATAATATTTACACCAATTTCTGTGAATTTTTTCAAATATTCAACAGCCTTATACATAGAATATTTTTCTCTGATCTCGAAAAAGTATCTTAATTTGTTTTTGAAACACTGCATAATACATTCGAAGATTGATTTTATATTCTTATAAAAGATTTTAACGATTTTTTTTTGAAATATTCTTTCTTTTGGAACAAATGGAGAGCTATTATTTGCTCTGATTTTTCATCCTCCTAGAAATTCTTATTTCTTGTATTTTAATTTACAGATTTATGGGGAATTAAACGCTTATATTGAATATATCTAATATGAAATGTGAAAATATGTGGGGAAATTATCATAATTTTTATTATCATCATTTAAACATTTAGTTATTCTCTATCGGATTCTTAACTCAATTGTTCTGTAAATGATCACCAAATTTTATTTATGATGATGTAATTTAGAAAGCAAAGGATTGCAGTTTATTAACTTATTTATCAGTTTATTAGAAATAATTCGTTAAAATTCATTTACACGTGAAGAATAAGAGTGGAGTACTAATTGTATATTATAAAGATGAGTGGTTTGCATTTACATTTTTAAATGGGTTGCAGAATATAATATAAGAATGAAATGCCAACTGAAGTAAGTGAAATGTACAGTCGAGTCGATTCTCGTTATTCGCGGTAGTTACGTTCTGTAAATTCTTCACGAATACTGAATTAGTTAATTCAGTATAACTTTATATTTCCCATAGGCATTGTGCCTATGGGAAATATAAAGTTAGGTTCCTGCGAACGTTTCTTCTTAACATTTTCATCCACGCTTTATCTTTGTTTTTCTGTTTAAAGATACTTTATTTAATGTGTATTACAGTACTTACGAATAATAACAATATATGCAGTGTACAGTACTATATAGAGTGTTATAATTACAGTAATCTTTATTTAATTTTTTTAAAATACTAACTATGTAGTAAGTAAAATCTTAGTTTTGATGGGTAGTCGTTTGATGTGGCAGCTCACACATTGTCTTCTTGAATTGCGTTGAAAAACTGTCATCCTTGACTGCGACGCTTTTTGCCTCAGATTTTTTAAAATCTCGACGTAAGCAATAAATGCGCAAGAAGTTAAGCGCTTAAATTTGAAGCTGCGATTAAACATAGAATCGCATTATTCTATGGGACCTGCAGACGATAAGAACAGGCTTTTGGCATACCTGCGATCTGTGAAGTGAGCATGGATAGGTAAAATTCATGATTTTTCAGGAAGAATATCACAGAGACTACGAGTAAGAATAACATTTATAACAGTATTTTCGCTTCTCAGCGAGAATCCGCTAATTAAGCGCGAAAGTGCCGCGAAAATCGAATTTGTGGTTACAAATGAATTTTCGCCAATAGGGAATCCGCGAATACCGAGAATCGACTGTAAATTAAAAATCAACCAAATTATTGATTTCAAATGTTTTTAAGAGACGAGAGCTTGAGCGCGAAAGTGCCGAGAAAATCGAATTTGTGGTTACAAATGAATTTTCGCGAATAGGGAATCCGCGAATACCGAGAATGGACTGTAAATTAAAAATCAACCAAATTATTGATTTCAAATGTTTTTAAGAGACGAGAGCTTGAAAATTTTCGTGAAGTATAATATAAATTGCTTAGCGATTTTTTTATTTTGTTTATAACATTGAAAATATTTTGAGAATGCAGGTAAAACATCACTCGATGTATAAACTTTATACAGTGGTACTTTGGTTAACGACGGTAATCCGTTCCATGATTATCGTCGTTATCCAAGGCGCGATTTCCCCATAGGATTTAATTGAAAATTGATTAATTCGTTCCGGCTCCTTCCCACAACCATAGTAAATATTAAAAATGCAGATAAAACTCATTTAAAATGTCCTAAAAATGTGGAAAGTATCATTTATTTATTATATTTGATACAAAAAAATTAACATTAATAAAATGAATTGTTCACGAAAATAGTTTTTAATTATCAATCTTCACGACAATTGGGCTCCTTTCTGAGTTTTTCGACAAACGAACCCATAAACACTGATTAGTAGTTTATAGAATCAACCATTAGAAATGGTATTATAAAGATAAGATTTGATTTTGCCTTTTGATGGTGAACGAACAGTGACGTGCATTTGCCGATTTATTGTCTATATGAACTGTAGGATCTCGATGAATTTTTCTTGATTAAACCATTGAATAATATCATCATATTATGTTTTATCCACTTAGGAATTTAATGTAAAAGTTTATAATAATTAAAAAAAAAATTTAATACGATTTATACTAGACAATTTTTGGTTATTCCGGTTAATCGAGTTTATACTGTAGCAGAGCTATAAATATCAAAAATTTTTATAAAATTAAAGTGACTAGGAAAATGTTGTAGTCCTAAGTTGTATGTTCCACATGTCTGCATTTTACTATCTCATCGTGATTATTACTTTTGTTTACCTCTCAGTACAAAAATAAATAACATAAAAATGGTGATATAACGTTCGCAATAACCCATTTTTATTATTTAACTTCTAACATAAAATTAATAATAAAAAAAAAAATTGATTTTTTTCACTAATGTTTCAGCAAAACAAGAATTTAAAAAAATATGTTAATCACATCACTAATTGATTTTTTTTCACTAATGTTTCAGCAAAACAAGAATTTAAAAAAATATGTTAATCACATCACTCGTGTAATAATAAATATAAATAAACTTACCCGAAAAGAATGGACGAAAATTTTTTCCTTTCCTCAGAAAGTGTCTCGTTGCAGTTTATCTGGCTTATACGATTTTTAAACCTCTCGTACCATTTAACAATATCGACATTTTTAAAAGCCATCGTTAACAGATTAGCAATCAGTCTAAATATGTTCTCTTCTACGTTAACGTGACGTAACTTAATACCCAACAAACCAGAAGGATACACTTGATTATAAGTCACAGAATGTTCTAATAAAATCCATATCCATTGTCCGTCTAGCATGACTAACTTTGCAGCTTCTTGGAAGACTTTGTAAGCGGTGAAACTATCACAGGACAAAATTATAACACGCACCTCGCTATTCCTCAAAGCACTCAGTTGATCAAACAGACGTTGGCCATCGTCTGTTCGTAGATAAAGAACTTTTAAACGATTCCGAGAAGAAGTCAGCAACTTAAGACGATGAGCTACACTCAGTGAAAAAACATTGTAGTCTGTCAACAAAGCCGTGTTGTACCACTTACTCGTATTAAGAAAATTATACGTTGCATCTGCTAAATTAGTTGCACTTGCATCTAAGCTGATGTAAAAGGGATTTACTTCCTGCAAAGATAAGATTAGTCTTGTTAGATAATAAGATTATTTATATGCTTTCATTCTAAAGTATAGAAGATAGGTAAAAACAACCTTTTTTCGATTTTATTTTAACACGAAACTTGCTTTAAAAAAACAAAAATATTTCCCCGATTAATTAATAATTCTGTACAATAACCAACCCTCTCTCTTTCTCTCTCTCGTATTTAAAATTTACAAAAGTTTTCTCTCGAATTAATTTCTATTCATATTATGTAAATGAGAATTTTTCCTATTTATAAATTCAAAAATTCCTCTTTATAAGTCTGATTAAACACAAAGGAGAATTTCATTAAAATTCTTTTACTAGAGACAATGGCGATACGTTCGATTGGCTAACCACCTTTAATACCATTATCAAAATCATAATAATAAAGGTAAGTAATAATATATATTTAATTTAAAATATATTTAGAGATTTAAAATAATTTTTAAGACTCCCAATCAGAAATTTCTCATAAAAAATAATTACGTAAATTATATTTATCAATAAATATTCAATCTAAGATATGGCATAATACCTGAACAATGGAGGGAAGCAACACTAAAACTCCTTTATAAGGGAAAGGGTGACAGAGATCTAAATAACTTCAGGGGAATCTCTCTCCTCTCGTGCCCATACAAAATATTATCCTCCCTGATATACTGCAGATTAAGAGATCATTTAGATAGCATACTCCCAGCTGAACAATTTGGATTCAGACAAGGTAAATCAACATGCCACGCAATAAAACACTTCACGGATGATATTAAAGAAAATTTGAACAAGCCTAAAGGGAAACTTTTTTGTGCATTTATAGATTTCAGTAAGGCATTCGACTTGATCTCTAGGAAAATTCTATTAAATAAGCTGAGAGTAGTATATGGTATCAACAGGCATATTTACAATATAATTTCTGATATTGTGAGAGAAAACATTATAAATATTAGCAACAGTCTTAAAACTGTGTGTAAAATTTCCCAGAACAAAGGAGTGGCTCAAGGAGATTCCTTAAGCCCCTATCTGTTTCTGCTCTATATAGGAGATCTACCTAACGAAGTCAGGACAAACAACGTGAAAACACTTATGTATGATGACTTAGCTATATATTCAACATCACTTCAAGACCTACAAGAGGCTCTTAACAAACTTTGCAAATGGTGTAAAACCAATATGATGAAGGTGAATGAAAAAAGACTGAGGTCATCAAATTCAGAAAAGGAGGGAAATTAAGTAAAAATGACATCTTAACCTTTAATGACATCAAACTAAACTTTGTCAACAACTATGCTTATCTGGGAGTCACATTAACAACCAAGCTGTCATTCACTCAACATGTTAATATACTTAAATGCAAAGCTAACATAGCAATCTGCACCATCCTGAATCTACAACGAACATCAATAGAAACTTGTCAAAAAATCTACAGGATAAAAATGGAACCTATACTAACATATGCCAAAAATGTAGTCATTCCAAATTTATCCCTACAGAACTTTAAGGAGTTGGATAAGATCAAAGCAACTTTCATCAAGAGATCTTTAGGAGTTCATATCAATGCCTCATCTACTTTCTGCCATAAAATTACCTCCATCCACACCTTTACCAAAGACTTAGAAAACAGCAACCTAATAAACGAGGAAACTCTAAACAAATACAGAATGCACAGACGAGCTAAATTAAACAAGTTTAATGATCAGAATTATAACTTAACATGGCTGAATAATAACCCTAATTGGAAAAATAACGACTTCAAAAACCGAAGCACACTTATAAAACTTTCTCTTCATGGCTTTCATCATAAACTATGTAAAGATGTGAGGAAGTTAACTTTGACCTGTCCTATTTTTATTTTGTTATGCACTCTATTATTTAGCGTTATTTTCTTATATTCTAATGTATTATATTTTAGTTTAAAAGTTAAGTTAACTTCCCACATTCTCCGTCTCCATCGTTAGCAATCACATGATATGGAATCGGAACCCGTCCTCCGGAAGAGCTTTCCCGGTTAATGATATCATCTTATCTAACTAATTTTGTCACTGGTCCGATATGCGAATGTAAGAATGATCCATATCGAAGTATTGTTCGGTAAATAAATTAATTGTAAAAAGGATGACATGAATAAATTACTCTGTAGGCTAATAACTTTAAAACTTGTTACATATAAGTATGCAAATGAGCGAAGTGCGGGATTGTAAGTCATCTGGTATAAAAGATCGACGCAACCAATAAGCCAATTGAGGTGTTGTTTGATAACGAGAGGTGTTGTCTGGACATAAAATTGGCGAAAGTGACATTTGAGTTTCTTGTAAAGATCGACAATTGTTTGAAGTTTGTATCGGAGGTGGAGGTAGTAGATTTAAGTAGTATTTAAGGTTCTTGTTTTTGTGAATAATTGATTGTTAGTATTTGAGTTGGATTAAACAAGTTTTGTTGATTAATTTATTGTTGCTTTATTATAGTTTCAATAAAGCACTTATTAACACTTTTGTAAGTGTTCTGATTCCAATAAATTTTATATTTTGTGTTACTTAACTTGTTTGAGAAGTTTTTCAATTTATTAGTATAATTTCCTAACATCGTTGTTTATTCTAGTTCTAACACTTAATCGGTACTTTTAGTTGTAAGTTCCGATTTCCGGTACCATTTCGTCTGTTAGACGTTATGTTGTTGTTAGTTTGTTTTGTAAGTAATTATATTTAAGTTAGAGTTAGTTTAAAGACCTGAGCTTAGCTAATTAGTTTAAGTTAGAACTTAGTTAAAGACCTGAGCTCAGGCAAACTCTGGAATTTGCAGCGTCGTTAGCCGTTAGGGTTAATCAGAAATAGTGTTATTGATATTTGTTCTAACCCGTGACTTTGCAAAGACAAGAGTTTCCATTATGCCTCAGAAGAATGTATATGCTCATACTGCAATAACAATGCAAGACAAGATCACATCTATTTGTACATATTTCATAAACATGCCACTACAATATATTCTTTCTTTATAATGCAATGTTGCCTTTGTATGCGATATACAAAAATAAACATATTATTATTATATACTTAAATTGGGGAATACCTATATATATTCTTAGTTTTAATTGGAGAATCAAAACTCAGAATATTCAAACATTTTTATTAAGAAATACATTACAATAATGCATATTTATAATGTGGAAAACATGCATCTCATTCTGCTAACCCTTTATACAAATAAAAACAGGGCCATACTTATCCACAGGTATTTGAGGTACCAGCCTATTCTATGCAAATATAGAGGGCCCACAAAGTTAAATATAAAAAAAAATTTAAGAACATGAATTTTACTTCAAAAAATTATTATAATGAATATCAAGATCAAATTAAGATTTTTGAATAAATTATATATGCCATGACTCATGATTGAATAGTTTATTTTATTTTTTGTTGCTATCAAGTGAGAGCAGAAGAATGGTTTTTAAATATAAACAGTGCTAGACCAAGATATTTTGGCACCCAGGACAAGCTAATAATTTAGTACCTCCTTCAAGCTATATTTTTGAATCTTAATTCATATTCATTTGAAGTAACTGTTTCTAGAAAAAATTATATGCCTATACAGGATATTTTGAAAGTATATGCAGAAACTAAACTTATAAAGACTAGATAGTCAAAAAACCATACACTTGTTAATCAGCTTAGCTATGTTTAATTTTAGAGAAAATCAAATACCAAAAATGTATATCACTTTCATATAAGACAATCATTGCTAAGTTATAATGATTACATGCATCATAATTTGGTAGTACATCCAATTCTGTTTTTATATGAACTTTTTTACATGATTTTGATTTAATATGAATTAGAAAAAAATTTCATTCTCTTTTTCTACACGATTTGTTTTGATTTAACACGATCAACCCAAATTATAAGAAAAATTTTTCGTATTATAGTGAATGTGGCATTTTCTTCACATTATTCACCTCCTTGTTGTTGTTTCGGTTCCAATTAGAAAAGAAATTTCCTGAGGAATTCCCCTAATTATATGTATAACTTCAATAGGAAATTTATTTTTATTACATTTGAGTTTAGTGTTTAAAGTGAAAAGTATTTTTTTGATATTTAATAATATAAAATATTTAACAAAAGCTAAAATAAAATTTGTATACATATAAATTTATTAATTTTGCTGAAAAGTCAATAAATGATAAGTTAAAATTTTCAAACCATTTTGTCAAACATGATTCTAATGAGGCACGAACTGGAAAGTTTCGATATGATCTGAAGTCATTAATGGCATCTTACAGGGAATTATATAATGGGCCTAGTCAAAACATAAACACAACAATTAATAAGCAAATTCATTCTTAAAATCACTGAAACATCGAAACCATAGGAGACTGGTGCTAATTTTGTTCAAGAGATCACAGAAAGAATTTCACCAATGGAGCAAAAAGCTGATGACCAAGATATTTCTAGTGATAGCAGTGATATTGCTGTCTTATGCAAATGTATGTGTTTATTGTCAGAAAATGACAATGAATAAAATTTTGCTATGTGCAACTTGTATTCTTGTTATTTTGCCTAATTTTTGTGTTTATGAATTAGTTATATGTTATTTTTCTTTTCAAATAATAATTTATTTTATATAATACATCTTTATATACACGTGCAATCTTTATGAAATAAAAAGTGCATGCATGTAAAAATGATTTTATGAAGGAATGATTAAATGAAGGTTCTAACATGATTTTTCATATGGTTTATTATATTATTTTTGCTGATTTTTTTAGATCTGGAACCAATCTTCTATTTTTCCATAGATACAGTCTGCGCCACCCTAACCACAGGGCTAAATGGGCTATATCCCCAGGGCACCAGCCTTTTGGGGCAGCAAAAGTTGAATTTGATGTCAATACCGAATTTCGCATAAATACATATTATATTATTATTGATAAACTTCTATCAGAAGTACAAAAGAGAGTGTGCGCCTGTGATGACATTTACTCAAAATTTGGCTTTCTGGTCAATTTGAAAAATTTAAATGAAGACACAATTAGAAAGAATGCTGCAGAGTTATGTAAAATGTGTTGATGATCTAGAAAATAATTTTATCGGAGAATGTCATCATTTTAAACATGTTTATTTATGTGAAAATAAAGAAAATAAATCTACTGCAGAACTTAGTTTGAGGACAATAATTGATTCAAAAATTAAGTCTACATTTTCTAATGTGGCCACAACAATGTGCATTTTTGAAGTATTACCACTACAAATTGCAGCAGTGAAAGATCTTTTTCAGTACTTAAAAGAATAAAAAATTATTTACACTCTTCTTTGGGACAGAGCAAATTAAATAATTTAAGTATTTTGTCCATAGAGAATGATTTATTTATAAAATAATTATTTAAATACATGTGATATTATTAACCAGTTTGCCAAAGAAAAAGCTAGGAAAATAAATATTTAAGTTATACATATAATAAGTTACTTTTGTTTTTTGTTTATATAGTTTGTTTTTGTTCATATAGGTTATTTGAATTTTGTATGAATTTTCTATTTTTATTTGTTTATTGGTAATATATTGACTTTTTCTAGTTCTGAAATTTTTGTAAGACTTCACCGGTCTTCCCGCTCCCGCTTCCCTTCCCATGTATTTTCTTATGAAGAGGGCTCATTATTGTTAGTAGCCCATGGGTGCCAAATATCTTAGGACGGTGCAGGATACAGTATATTTTTTAACACATATTCTTCGAGAATGTATCTATCATGTAAAAACAGAATTGGGTGCATTTTCCTGCTTGAATTCATAGGAACTGGTTAACTCCTATAATGAAGATTAAAAAGCTAAATTATGAGTTCAGTGGAATAGGTCTGTATCATTCCTAAAAAATCTGCAAACCCAAAAATCAAAACCAATTCTTCAGACAGGTGACATATAATTTCTTTACCATATAGCCATTCAGCAAATGAAAATTTTAGGCAAATGCTCTTTTTAAAGTGAATATCTATATGAAATGTAAATTATTTCAATTCAACATTTCAAATAGCTATTTTGTTTCAATTTAAAAATATTAACAAAAGTATCGAGGTTTCTGCTATTCTTGTAAAAACCATTAATATCAGCCATTATAAGAATGAATTTTTGTTATAGATAATTGCTATTATAAGTACAAATTTATAAATCAGATTTTAAGTCAGCCAGCATTGTAAATAATACCTGTATTTGAATTTAATTTTTTAAATTTTATAGTGAAATTATTCATTTTAAATATTGCAGGAAGACTTATATTTGATAATTTGAAGAAATCTATAGCGTATACACTTACCAGCAATATTCCAGAGATCACCCCATTTTTACTTTTCATTTTAGCTAATGTCCCTTTACCTTTAGGTACTGTTACAATTTTATGCATTGATTTGGGAACTGATTTGGTAAGCAAATATATTTTGTTGTGTATTCTGTGTAATATTCTTGTAATTTTTAAAAATAATTTAGTTTTTAATGATATTGATATGTAATCTTTTCATAATTTGTCTTTTATTACTTCATGCCAATAATTATCTAAATTTATTTATATTTTTCATTAATATTTATATTAAATATTTTCATTATCATTAGTTTGATTTATTGATTAAAATTTATATCATGAAAAGTATAATTAATTAAAAATCCCTTATTTATTAATAGTATTAATAATATATTGTTAAATAGTAATAATTAATTAACTTTTTAGCAATGCCTGTTTTTGACCCTTTTAATTCAAAAATAAAATAAAAAGATACATGTAGTTGTTGACTTATGACGGGGTTTAGTTTCAAACCCTGCATCATAAAGTGGAACAGTTGTAAGTTATGAATGCCTAAAATTTGTGGATTTCTCATTATTTATCTGTGCTAGGACACTACATTATGTTAATAAACATAAAGAACACAAAACTATAAGAACCAGATGCAAAAAAGAATGTTTTCCATATATCAGACCATTGGGTAAGGGACTTGAACCTCTGGAATTGCATTGACCAATCAAGAATTTACTGATTGCATTGCTGTTGTATGAGTGGGCATAAGTCGAGGACTACCTATATATGAATTAGGTTTGTCCATCTAATGTCTGTTCATCTAGCCATCCATCATGAATATTATCTGAATTAATAAAATTTGTATATGTAATTATATCCATTGAAGATAAAAGAGAATTTGAGCTTATTTCTCAAATTAAAAAATGTTTTTTAATAAAACACTTTTGGGTATTCTACATTATATATTCATTGAAAAACAAACCCCATCAATATTGATCAATATGAGTTCAATATTACTAATAAATTAAAGTTTTTTACATATTTTAAGGCAATATTTTACTAGACAATAGCATCTGACTATCAAAACTATTCATACAAATATTATCCAATTTGAATTGAATTCACATATATTATAGAGATTTACTAGAATCAAATGTGCTAAAAATGACCAAAATTAATTCATCATTAAAATGATAATTCAAATTTTATATTTTTAATTTTCAAAAAGATGTTAATGAGATAATGGAAAGATCTTATGATGAATTCATCAATCTTAACTAACATGTTTATTAAATCTTGCAAATTTTATTGCAACTTTATTTCTATATTCATTATTTTCTATATTTTACTCCTCTGCTTCAAATTATAATAAACCACAGGAAAATAAGCATTGTCAGCAGGCATATATTTATTACAAACTTCCAATGCATATGCAATAATGTTTTTAATTCAGCTACTACTGAAGTAGCAATGGAATTAAAAGCATTATTATGTAAGCATTGGAAGTTTATAATAAATATAAAAACAAACAAGTTCTTTAATGGCAAGAAAGTTTGTTTATTCAAACATTAGTTTTTAATTACTTAGAATAATATTTTCAGCTTTAACAAGCCATCTTCAGTTCAAAGCTATATAAATTTACAATATCAAACATTTATAGAACAATAATTTTTCTAAGGTATATAGCATTTAAGTTCAAAAAGTTATATAATTACAGATAGTTTTCAGTTTATAAGTTACTGTTATACAAGTTCCTGGCTTTATGAGTTTTTTCAAATATAAAGTATCAAAAAAATTGAAAATTTGAGCATAATTGCAATAAATTGATGTTAAACATTCATAAAAAAGCATTTCAAATAATTTATGTAACTATATAATATAGTTCAGCGGTGGCGAACCTACGGCACGCGTGCCAGGAATGGCACGCAGAACAATTTTGCACGATTTATTCAAATTAGTTTTTACGTTCTATAAAAACAAAAAAAACACTTCTGTTCTTTTTTGTTTTTTTTAAACAAGAACTAGATCTACTTTTCCACTTTAAAATCGCTCACTAAAACTACAATTTTTCTATATTTTAAAGTAAAAAATGAATGCAATAAAAACTGCAATAAAACTTCCAAACTAAAATATGTTTTCGAAATTTATGATGGGTCGCAGGTGCACCTACATAACATAGTAAAATTCTCCATAGAGAGACCGGTAGAACAGTTTTATAATATTATAAAGCATTACACTCGCTAATTTTGTTGGCGGAATAACATTTTGGATCTTTATTCAGTTAAATTGCCGTTTCAAATTTTATTAATTTATACAGTAGTAATATTCAAAAATCCTTGTAAACTTGGCTGTATAACTTAATTTTTATTTTATAATTGTTTAATATGATAACATTTATTACATACGTACTGTTAATATCATCAGTTTAAATCGGATTTAATTTGGTTTAGTAGTAGTTGGTTGGTTCCTTATATACTACAGCAGTTAATCCTATAACAGTTCTATGTGCAGTGCTATTTTATTAATGATAAATTATTATTAATAAAAAAGTAAGTAACGTTATTAAGACCTCTCATAAATCTTTCAATAAAGCAATCTGTTATTATAGACTGATAAATAAATTTATTTTAATTCGGTTGATAAATCATTAAATGTATAATCAAATTATATTAAAAATTACTCTAGACATTTTTAAGTTTATAGCAATATTTTATGTTTAATTAGTAAAATTCCTTAATTTTCTCTTGCGTAAATGGATGATGTTGCGGTTTCAATCTTCATTTTTTCAGTTATCTAAAATGCTCAAAAGGTAGTTTTCGATTTTCACGGATTTACATTTTCTAGAGCTATAAGAAAAGCAAAATTGAGAAAGAAAAACTTTATAGTTTAAAATTCTAAGTTCGGAAAAGAAAGAAAAAAAAATCAAATTTTGTTTTATTTTTCCATCCGGAATTACCTTTTTATTTAGTCACTTTATCTTTTTTTTTTTTTTAAAAAAAGTCACACACAGCTACTTAAAATATATAATAATAAAAATTTATGTGGAAAATAATTCAAATTTGATGTACGAGCGGAAGTCATACTTTACTTCCATTCAGGATATTCCTCGTATTTCATAACTCGATACTTCCCACTAAATAAAGGTCTTCTAATAAAATTTGTTGAAGATGATCGTCATACATCATCTTCCTTCGTTTCTTTTTTGCCTATCATTAACCAAAGTTTAACATCCAACCCTTCATAATTATTGATAATGCTGGTCGTAGACGGTCTTCAAATAGCTAATGATTAAGAATTCTTAATTAAAATTTTATTCTACTTAAAATTAAAAAAAAATGTTTTAGAATTTAATTTTTGTAAACAAGTCCACGTTTCATAAATAAGCGATTCTCGTGATTTCTGAAATATATTAGAATTTTTTTAATTCATATACTGAGCTTTAAAGAGTATTGATTTTATAACAGATCAATTTATGCAGAATTTTAATAAAGTTCTTTTTTTAACCTTAAAAAAAAATAAATTCCTTTTGAAAAAGTTTATTGAAAGTTGACTAAAAGTTTTTGATTCATTAGACTGTAAATGGGGAATAATATTCAAATTCAGACGTCAATAAAAGTTCCAAAATGCGCATTTTGTATTATAATCGCCATTTTGAGAAAATATATAATAAAAAAAAAAAAACGATTACAAATGAGTTTATTTTTATAAATCTTCTATTCTAACTATTCATAAAATTCATTTGAATAATTCAGAACTAAAATAAATATTTAAGCTTAAAATATTCTGAAAAAAAGGATTCGAATCTTTTTAAATCGTAAAAATTATATAAATTTATTTATAGTTGCTCAAAACTGTTACTTGTTGCTATAATTGTATAGTACAAACTTTTATTTGGGAGGCTTACAGAAAAAAATAGAATATATGTCAACTTAGAAAACTTGATTAGTTGCCATTTTGCTTTAACTAGTAAAATTCCTATTTATTACCTTTGTTTATAGAACATTCTTTGAACGTTTCAAATTTAACTTCAAATAACTTCAAATTGTTCCCCCGATATTTCTCGGAGAGATTGACAGTAAAAACAATAAACTGTTTTTCGTTTAAAAATTTCAAAAAGTGTTTGAAAGAGTCTAAAGTGCAGTACTGTATAGCTTAAAATCTTGTGCTTTCAGTGACGCTAGAATAATTACTTCCAATCACTTATTCGTTTTATTATACTTCATTTTTCGAAAACATTTTAATAACTTTTATTAAAGTGCGAATTTATCCAATGTTTCTTTTGTTTTGTTTTAATTATGATTAAAAAATTAACATAAATTAAAATTAAAGAATCAATCAATATTTACCTCAGTTATGCATGTCGTGCCATCTATTAACGATTTATATAATCATAAAAATTTTAACTATAAATTACGATTTTAATAATTTTAATTTCGACAGCTAAATTATACAGTATATATTTATATAAATAAAAAAAAAACTCTTAGAAAAGTAAAATTAAATTCCGTAAAAATATTCTGACATTTGACGCTTTATCAGTTTATATTTTTTCTATCAGTTTATCTATAAACAATTTTTTATAGATTTAATATATATTTTACGATTCTGTATAAAATTAAACAATAAAAAGTTTCTCACAATATTAGAAAACGTTACTTTTTCCAATATGAGGTTTTTCTTTTTATTGATGCAAGTTTCTAGTTTCCAACTTGGCCAATGTTCACTTTCTTCTTCTTTCATTTCGGATTCTGTTGTCAGAAAAGGATACCTTCAGCCACAATTGACAAGGTGGAAGTTTCCCTTTTGTCCCCTTCGACGACAATAGCTTGTGACATATGTTTCACACACTAACACATGTTGTCAGTACTCGCTTGTAGTTGGTATTTTTCCACCGACTTTTCATTTCTTTTGGGTCTTTTGTCGTGTTTCTGAAATCCGATTACATCTTTCAGCATCCAAATACCAAAGTGATGGTTGTTCTGGATGTGTAACTATAGTAACATATCTCGCTGCTACGCATCACCTACAACTAGAAAACTAAAATATACGTGAGCATATTTTAAATATATAAAAAATGTATATTTACTAAAATAGTGTTTTGTTAATACTTTGAAACTATTTTATTCAAATCAAATAGTTGAATTTTTCGTCGAAAGTTTAGAGGGCCATAACAACGAGTCACTCAATTCGGTTTTAATGAAATTTTATATGAAAGGTATTCTTTATTTAAAAATGATTTGATTTAGGATTGAAAAGATTCTTATACTACGTGTAACACTAATAATTAGAAAAATAATTATATTTTAATGCTTATATAAATTGTTGTAAAATTTAACTATTGAATTATATGAGATTTACCGGAAGTGGGAATCTCGAAGTAAAATAATTTTATAATGGAAACCTCGTATTTTATTTTACAAATCAGAGTGGGTGGTTTTTTTTTATTCATAAAATTAGAGAAAAACTTGAATTTTTGCTTTTTCTTTTATGGCAAACACATAAGGATTATCTCGAAGTAAAATAATTTTATAATGGAAACTTCGTATTTTATTTTACAAATCAGAGTGGGTGGTTTTTTTTATTCATAAAATTAGAGAAAAACTTGAATTTTTGCTTTTTCTTTTATGGCAAAGTTTCGGCGCTTTTATTAAAATGTCATTGCAAAACTTTTACATTAATTCGCCCCGTATCACTTCAAAGTAAAGGAAAACGTCAATCAAGAGTTGAGAGGAAAGCTTTTAATAAAACTTACATCTCCCCTTCCCCCTCTTTCCTCTGGATTGATCGCTTCAAACTTTGATAAATTTCTCAACCGATTTTACTAAAATTTCTAGCTTTTGAATTTATCCACAGCATAAAAAGTATTTATTTCACTTTCTCTAGTGTTCTCCGTCCTTACTTTCCCTTTTGCATGCAGATAACGTATGATGACTACACTTTGTTGCTATGATCATTCCTACGCATGCTAATGTCGTTTTAAAAATGCAATTGCGATTCCTTTATGCAATAAGCAAAAGAGAATCTTTTTTTTATTACATTTCTGACTTAAAAGTGGAAAGAGATCAATCTTTTTTGGCAGGTGTTTTCTTCTTTTATTTGAATGTTAAAGTTTGCTTATCCAATATTTATTTTATTTTTATAAATATGAGAACGTCTTAAAGTATTTTAATTTATAATTAATTATAATATATAAAATTTATTATAGAATTTATTCGAGAGAAATCTAATTTTGTAAGCAATACAACGATTTATATGCACGCTATAAAAGAAAGTTTAAAGACACAAAATATTTTCAATAAAAAACATAGAAGTATGTAAAATATTGCATGAATTCAAGGCATTCATTTCTAAAAAATTAATTTCAGTAGCTTTTTATTTATTATTAATCTGTATAAAAAGGAAAATAATTGAAATGATCAATATATTCTTAAAAGTTTTTCTGCATCATATGAAAATACAGTAATAATATAATTTTAGCATCTGTAATTATAGTTATCTATAATTCTTGGTTCATTCCATATTAATCAAATATATTATGGATTAATAATTTATAACTTATTTTCGTTGCATGACAGCCACTAATGGGCTAAATTTAAGGGTAGTTTAATTTAAAAAAATGACCTGATATTGTATTGAATTTAGAAATTTAATGCATTTTAAAAATCTTTTTCCTCGATTTTTTTTCAGAATACATTCGCGTTTTTTTTTTTTGTTTTTTTCTTAATATTTTAATTATAATCTATATAATTATATAGAGTTTGGAGCCATAACTAAATCATTAAATTGTCACATTGTACTGAAGTACACATTAATGATGCTCAAAATCGTGTTTTGAAGGGTTCTTCTCATCAAGAGTCTTTTCGTCACAGGATGGAAGGAAAAATGACCTCGGCTTTTCTATTGATTTTTAGTATCTTTTTTGAATTATTAACGAAAAATGTAGCTTGAAGTAAGGAAAAAAATCTTTCGCATCCAAACTTTTCAGTAATAAAAGCGCCAGAATCATATTTAAGGATCTAAAATCATATTTATAACTTAATAAAAATGATAAGATGATATTTGACGTCGTAAAACAAATATCAATTAAAAATCCTTTTTCTTTTCCAGGATATTGGCCTCTACGATGGAATTCAGAGAACGATTTTTGGTAACAGTTTTAAATTTTGGCTCCATAAACTTCTTTTTCTAGATGCAATTTCTTATCTTTCTCACGGTAAACTCAGTTTGCCTTTGCAAAGGTATCTTCTTATCGATATAGATGACATTTTCGTCGGAGAAAGATCGACGAGGATGAAACCAGCAGATGTACTTGTAAGTTTATCTTTTATTATTGTATTCCGAATGTCACCCGAATATCATTCTAAAATTTAAAAATCTAAACTTATATACTCTAGTATCAGTTTAATGCTGAAGCTAAAACTTTTATATAAGCTAAGAACGAAACGAAATCAGACTCCACATATTAAATTGAGAAAATATATATCTTCGTCTAAATTTTATATACTGTATTTAATAGTTAATAGTTTTATGTTGTTATATAATATTGCGTTATGAACCAAGATAAGATAAAAGGAACAAACGTGCAGGATAACAAACGTTTCCGTTTGGATTTTAACCTCTATAAAGGAAGTCCGTTGCATGTCGGGAGAAATCCGGCCATCAAGCTAGTTGAACCCCTTTTAGGATAAATGGAGGAAGTAGAAAATTAATGAGAACGCATTTATGAAAAAATAAATCACTTCGTTAAAATTTTAATTCAGTGAAATGCGGAATTGCTCTTTATAGATAACTATAATTTTTGTTTCATTCAATCTCTATCAATATATCATGAAGTGATAACTTATAACTCTGCCATCATAAACGAAGTTTGAAGAAAATAACATAAAATTTCCGTAAATAAGAATATTATAATTAAATGTAAAGACAAATCTATTTTCCTTATTGTTATTATTTCATTTTAAATCATAAATATTTTATTGGTGTTTTAATTATGAAATTTCACTTTGAGGACTATTCTAAAAAACAATGTTCAGTAAATGTGTTAATGCAGTTATACTTTGCTATACTGAAATCCTATTTCACTCTATCCAGTTGCCAACAGGGAAGAAGGAAAAAGCAACAAGAATTTTAAGAGTTCCTTCATAAAGGAGAGTCAACTTTACTTTTTAATAACCTTACCTTTAAAACCTGTTGTCGGTTTACGACCAATTATCAACGGAAATAACGACACAACTGGAAAAAAAAAAAGGCAGTTGATTGGGTCTAACGATTTGTGAAAGCCAAACAGTTCCCTGGGCTCGACCAATATTGGGATTTGGAATACTTCCTCTACATTTAACCAAAAGCTAGACAAAGGAAAATTCCAACAGAGCAGGACCTATTTCCTCCCAAGTTAACAATGCGTGAATGATTAATAGAATCCTTTCGACTATGGTTGTCGTCTTGCTTCCGCTAAATGCGATAAAATGTCTTTTCCTCTTTACCGGATGCTGCAAAGAGATTGAGAGCGTGCCGTAGGATCAATGTGTCGTGATCTTGCACTTTATTGGATCTTTTAAAGGATAAAAGATTTATTTTTTATTCTGACGTAAGCGATTTACCTGTGGATATACTCTTTTTTTGCTAAATGATCATTATGAAAAATGATAATTAAATTTGCAAAGTATATTAATATTGTTCCTTAAATGAAAATTCTTCATTAGCATAATAAACAAATCATTTTTCAAAGCCAACTTGGCAATTCTATATTTATCAACACGGAGATGTGTTTAATTTTGACTGAAGTTCTCTGTCGAGATATTTATGATGATGCAAAATTTTTCAAAAGGAAAATGGGTTATATTAACACTTATTATGTATTATTTAGTTATTTTTATTCTGAAGAGTTTGTTTGACAGAAGGAGAAGAATGTGGAAAATTCTAAGAAAAAAGAAAAATTAAAATTTCTGTAAAGACAATCTTTAATAATTTTTGAAGTGACGTTTATTCTTTATAAAGTTACAGATGAACAAAGATTTTTCGAGAATGTTAAAATTATTACGTTTCTTATTCATCGGAAAGATTACTACTATCAACGTTGTTTATATTTCACATGTGTTAAAGGACTTTAAAATATTTTTCTAAACTGAGAACTTTATTTGTATTACGGCAAAAGTTTATTTTTAAACAGACATTAATTTTACACTACAGAAAATTCTTTGAAAAAATTTCAGAAAAGTTTTAAATTTCCAACTATTCTTATGCGTTTAACTTTGCTAATGGTCGAAGCGATTCAACAGCAAGTTAAAAATTAGAAGAAACTTCAGCCATGTGGAATTTAGTTATTACCTTTTAAGCTATTCTCCTCGTATTTCCTCATTTAAAAATTTTATATTGAATACTTTGTAAACTTTTGAAAATTAAAGAAACTGGTGAATACTTTAGAAAGTAAAATGTTCGTAGTGTTCATTTTCATAATTATCTCGTTAAAAATAAAATATTTTATAGTTAAATTATTTTTTCATTTGTAATATTTTATCTTAGACTTTAAGGAATTTTTATTTGTGGTGGAAAGGCAAATGTCTTATTTTACTTTCTATTCGGTAAATTTAAATAAGTAAATTTAATTTAATAAATTTATAATAATAGAAAATAATTTAAATATATATATATATATTATTGAAAATGTTACAAGTTTCTCAGTTGAAAAATAATATCTAAAAATTTTAATGATTATTTACAAAATATGGGATGATTATTTTACAAACTGATTTCAGATATCAGATTGGTATTCCCAGCAATTGTGCTTGATGATTGGCTTTCCATTTTCTGATTTTTTATTATTTAAACTGTTTAAATATTTTTGGTGAGATTCAGAAATCACAACTTTTAATGTTTCTCTGATATTTTCTGCCAAACAAATACTTCAATAAAATTATATTGTAGAGAAACATGACAGGACATGATGTGCACAATCACATCTTGCTCTCTATCCAGCTTTCTCTTAGCATTACATCATGATATGTCAATGCTGTCAGTCTAGAATTTTATTTAGGTGATTTTATTTATTCCAATAGTGAACTGGATAAGGAAAATTTTTTTAAATTATAAAAGAAATATATCTGTTTAAATGAATGTCATATTGTTCTAATACTTGAAAATTGGGGGGTTGGCTTATACAAAGATTTCAAATTTATGGCCATATTTATTCAAATAAATGCAATTCATAATGAACTGGATTTATTGGAATAAAAATAGCCACTTAGAAAAAACACCAGATTTATAGCACTATACAATGCAAAGAAAAAGCTGGGTGGTGACAGACACTACTGTTTGTGGAAGGGGATAGAATATAGGAAAGAGATAAACTAAGCACTATGCAGAAATAGATCTTTATTTCAGAAAAAAACATTTTTTGCTGAAAGTGACTGAAACAGATACTCTATTGTGACAGAGTGATTTAACTCTTAGCACGACCATCTGTGTTATCGGACCAATGTGAACAAGCTTAAAGGTTTTAGATTGTGAGGGTTTAGGATTTACATTTTGTAGTTATTATTTTTATTTTATTTCTATTTTTATCATTTTTATTGTGTATTGATTATTATTTTAAGTTTTAGACAATTTATTTTATGTAACCTTATACTGTATGTGACCAAAACAGATGCTCTGGCTTGGCAGGGCAATAATTTAGCTCGTGTCACCGGCCATCCGTGTCCCCTAACTATGTAAACAAACCTGGAGAAATCTCCCGGCTCTCCGTATAGAGGTTGACATTAGCTGACGAAGACCTGTTGAGAAAGGTCGAAAGCATTTCTTTCTGAAACAAAGATCTATTTCTGCATAGTGCTTAGTTTGTTTCTTTGCTATTATTAAAATTGCAGAATGTCTACAGCTTTAGGGATAGAATATACCCACCATCTGACCCATGTGTCATAAAATCATAAAGGATCCCCGATCTTAAGGTATGAACTACTGTGCTGAAGAAATGAATGATGGAGGGACAGAAGTCATTAATGATGGCTGTCTAGAGCAGCGATGGCCAACCCCGTGCCCGCGGGCGCAAGTGCACCCGCAGTTGGTCTGTTATGCGCCCACGGCGAGATTTCCAAAAAATTAAAAATATCACTTTTTAACTTTTCTTAATCATATGAAAATAATTTTAAAACAGAAATAAAATTATTATTACTTATCTTTTTATTAGTTGAGTTTATTGCAAATCTACTAAAATAGCGTTTCTATCTACTGAACGAGAATTGTAATTTACAAAATTATAAAAAATAAATAATAACGAAAAAATGTAGTCTAAATGTTTTTAATATGTCCAGACTTAGCACAAAAACCTTTGATCTACCAACAGTGGTTGGCACGCTCCGAGGAGGTGCGGGAAAAGGCTCGGGCGGACTAGTTTGCATTATTTGCATTCGTGCTGAAATGTGTACATACGACGACAACGCAACGATATATTATGCTTGTAAATTAATATTAATGACTGAATTGTGTGTATTATCTGTTGTATAGTTGTTTCCAATAATTCACAAATTTATTAGTTATTTTTGGAGATAAAAGTACTTATTTATAATGACAAAAAAGAATTCTATTTAACATGTCTGAAGCAGGATCAAGTAAACGGCCACGTCTTTAACTTATACAGAAGTGAGGTGACTAAGCAAAGGCAAAGTATTAGAACATTTTCATAATTTGATTGTTGAAATAAAAGCATTTCTTGAACAAAAAGGGAAAATCCTCTTGAAAATCCTAACTGGATAGGTGATTTAGCTTTTTTCATGGCAGTCTTGTCCAAATCAAAATCAAAATGATCCATATTCATAGCTTTCAAAACGACATTTTGTAATTCTTCTTTATAATTGGAAAAAGTATCAAAGAAAGAATTGGCACATTTCTCAGAAATTCTCAGCTGACATTTCTCAGAAATTAAATCAGCTAAATCTTGAACTTCATGGTGAAAATAAAAATTTGATAGATATGGTAAGTGCTATTAAAGATTTGAAGGTAAATTAACCCTTTGGAATTCACATTTTCAAAAAAATCCTTGACGCATTTTCCTCAAATGTCAAAAATATTTCTAGATAATCAGTTAAATTCCCAAATATACGTTAATTATCTAACTAAATTAAGTAATGATTTGAATGAAAGATTTAGTCAATTTACAATTTCATATTAAGGGAAAATTTAATACAATTTTCTTGATAATTAATGTTTTATGATATTTATTATAATATTTAGTGTAGTAAAGCTGATATATTGTTTAAAGAAATTTATGTAGTCTAGAAGGCTATGTGACAATTAGCCTTCTAGACTACATAAACATGATTATAGTCATATTTAGATGATTATATAATATACCTTATTATATAGTCATCTAAAATTATTAATTAACATTAAAGTTAATCAGCTTTATCCTTTCAAGATGTAAATAAAATATATGGTTAATGTCTGCCTTAAATACAAAATCTTATATGAAATATTTTACATAGTATATACAAATTTTTATTTTTTAATACAATGTTAAGCAAACACTTCTTTTTTTTAATACTACTAAAAATTGTGAAGCATAACTCTTACATTTATTAAATGGCACATTTTAAATCCTCCACTCTTCAAATAAATTGAATTTTATTGAGATTCTTTACATTATTCTAACACAAATTATTGATTAGCACAATGTATTTTTCATATAAATAATTTATTATAAGAAATAAAAATTACCTGTTTGCTGCGTTCATCTAACAATTCTACAAATTTTGCTGGAAACCATCCTCGTAATCCATTAAGTTCTCCTATCCAACAGTGTTCGTCTTTTTGACT
Organism: Olivierus martensii; assembly: GCA_000484575.1. Taxonomy (NCBI): domain Eukaryota; kingdom Metazoa; phylum Arthropoda; class Arachnida; order Scorpiones; family Buthidae; genus Olivierus; species Olivierus martensii. The sequence goes on from AYEL01072068.1 coordinate 59,422, forward strand.
GATTATCTTTTAATTTAAAAATAAAATTAATTAAATATTTAATTTTTCATAAAGATTTAGGTTTATATTAGTTGAATAATTTGATGTTTATGAATTTCAAGAATGCTAAAGGATTTAAACCATAAAATATTTTTAATATATAATTTTACCTTCACATTTCTACAGGAAAATGAAATAAGATTATTATAGACAATCAATCCCTGCATTACAAATAAGTTCCATTCTTAAATCTGTCTTTTAAGTCAAATTTGTGTATAAGCCTGAACAGTAGGATATGATTTGTATCTAATGTCAGTTAGTCAAATGTTTCTTAGTACATAAAGTATGTTGTGTACCTTTCTATGCATAGCATCTTTACTGAAAACTCCTAGATACTCATCTTTAACATAATACAGTACAGATAGGCCTCGATTAGCGCGACTTCGAATAGCGCGAATTCGATTAGTGCGACTTAAAAAATTGATGCCGTTATTCGGTTAGTGCGAGAAAAGATTCGATTAGTGCGAGTTGTAAACACAGATCAGTCTTACTAACAAAATTCCTTTTATGATGTCAATTAACAAATTACCATTCATTTTCGTCGGCCGGATGGCCGCGTGGTAAAGCTTTGGCTTACCACCCTGGAGGATCCGGGTTCAAATCCGGGTCCCACACCTCCAGTTT
>AYEL01072069.1:0-16707 GCA_000484575.1 Olivierus martensii
GTGAAACTTAGCTAATGGCCGGAATCTCACAAAGCAAGAACCAATTACCATATTTTCCATAGAGTTAATACTTCGATTAGTGCGAATTCGATTAGCGCGAGAAATTCTTGGAACCAATTATTCGCGTTAATCGAGGCCTACCTGTATTTATAATATATATACTGGGTGGCCATAAAATAATGTGAGTTGTTCAGAGCTATCTAGCATATCATGTATTGGATGAAATCTAACAAAATTTGATGAACATACACAGTAGAATATGCGGTTTCAATTTCAAAAGAAAACAAGTTTAGTACAAAAAGTCGCCAACAGGGGGAGCTTCAGAAATGTAGAATCTGTGATTATGGAATGTGTAACTGCCAAATGAGACAGTACACATCAAGTTTCTTAACAATTCATGCCGATATTTATTATTAATTACACACAAGATTCAATATAACCCCCATTCAGATGTTCCAAGAACTGCATATGGTGCACATCATCTTCCACAGTGGCACGCAACATATCAGCATGGAAGATATCATGCACCACATGAAGTTCTTGGAACATCTGAATAGTGGTTATATTGAATCTTGAGTGTAATTAATAATAAATATCGGCATGAATTGTTCAGAAACTTGATGTGTACTGTCTTATTTATGATTACACATTCTACATGTCTGCAGTATCACAATCCCTGTTGGTGACTTTTAGTATTAAATTTGTTTTCTTTCAAAATCGAAACTGCATGTTCCACTGTGTACGTCCACCAAATTTAGTTACATTTCGTCCAATACATGATGCACTAGAGAGCTTTGAACATATGTTATTTTATGGCCATTGGGAATATATCATGGGGTGGTGGCATTGTACCTGTTGTTCCATTTGGTTTAAAGCGGCCAAACTCTTACACAATTTCCTCAGAGCCGATAATAAAAAAGAAATAAACTTGAAAGATCTTCTGGCAAGTGATAGTCTATATAAAGAATGACTGCCCATAACTCAAATTTTTAATATAATAGGCTTTACAGAAATTGGTTAATAACTAAAAGTTGTAAATAAGTCAGTCATTTCTAATTCAGGGTCTGCTGCATTATATTCAATGATCAAAATTAGTTTTATAAAAAGCAACTGAAAAAAAATTCTTTATATGTGATCTGTATAAAGCATAAGCATAATTTCTAATTAAAATATAATCTATCATCTTACTCCAAACAAAACAAAAAAAATTTATCATCAATTCCAACTTATTTTGTAAATTAGATATTATGTTATATAGATTAGATATTTTGTTTTACAAACTGTGTAGCAAACAGAAAATTATTGATTTTAATTAATTAAATTATTAAGGAATTCTAAATATTATATAACAAATATATAGAAGCTTTTATAGATATACTTGGATAATGTGGATAAGTGTGGGTATATGGTGTACCATAAGTTTTTATGAAAGTTGAATTTAACATATTTATGTTAAATGAAAATTTTTCAATTTAAATATATAGAAGCTTTTATAGATATACTTGGATAATGTGGATGGGTGGGCAAGTGTGGGTATATGGTGTTCCATAAGTTTTTATGAAAGTTGAATTTAACATATTTATGTAAAATGAAAATTTTTCAATTACAAGTAATTCACAATTTTATGAGATAATATAGTGGGAAATTGCTCATAAAGTAAGAACTCACAAATCAAAACTCAATTTCCCCATAAACATAATGTTAAGCTCAGGGTTTGTTCTCAGCAATACAATTTGACTATAATAAAATTAAGTAAAAGATAATAATAAACTATTGATTTAACAGTTCATATAAAATTAATATATCAAATTATATATATTTGATATAACTTTTAATATATGATTATATAATGATTTATCTAAAGAAATAAAAATATAGCCATTAAAATCAAGAAAATTATTATTATAAATTATTTATGTCATAAAAGTAAAAATTTTTATTCTTCATTATTATTGGCAGATAAGTAGATGATCTTTAATGTAGGCTAATAGGAGTTATTTATATAATATGCTGGTAAAAATCGGAGTTTTATCAGCATATATAAATTTTTGGTAAATGGTCGCTGAGAAGCATGCTACTTCTGCTTCTCATCCATCATTTTGAATTTTCCAATTTCATAACAAACAACAAGGTTTCTGCTACAAAACTATTTGTATAGTATAGCTATGTATAGTAACACTTGATTTATGAAGCCTTAAATTACCTAATTTCAAAATTATGAAATTTGTACCTTTATAGATTTTGTTATTGTAGCACGAATTTCTGCACGTTTCTAGAAGCTTCTGTAAATATAACAAAAAAAAAAAGAGACCACTGAGTGTCTTTCTCTCTGCCAATGAGAAGTGGGTGGAATTTCCAGAAATTGACCTGTAATTTTACCTCAAATTATGAAGTTTTGGATTACAAATTAATATGGCAGAACCTAACCCCAATGTAAATCAAAGGTTACACCTGTACACGGGTTTAAATTGCGTTTTTATGAATGTTTAGCATTTTTTTATTGCAATTAATGTTTATATTTTCAACTTTTTTAATACTTTATATTTGAAAAAACTCTCAAACCCGGGAAATCTTTAAGCTCTAACTCAAACCAAAAATTATCTGTATTTTCTAATGAATAATTTACTGGAAAATATTTTATTAAATAAAAATTTATGGAAAGGAAAATCAATATAGTAAAATCCATTCTGTATTTTCTGATACTACAAATAATTAGAAAGAATTAGAGCAGTGACTGTAAAAGCTTACTATATTAGTTCATCAGATAAGTGATGATAATCTAATAAGTGGTGGTTATCCAACCAATACAGAACTGAGAGGAAAAGTGGAATGGATCAGATAAGAATTCAAAAGTTTAGGATATTTGCTACTTTCTAATCAAAGATGAATCCTCGAAATGTATTAATATTCGGAAGATCTAGCAGTTGTTAACGTTAAGTATTGAGTAGATCACTAAATTATTCAGAGGTCTCCATGGTGCATAAATTTTAATTTTTTCCTTTTTTAAAAAATGAATGCATTTTGTTTTATAAAGGAACTGAATTGTGTTTCTGTAATTTTATTACTATTACACTCATGTTAAACTTTCATATCACATCATTATTTTATTCAACAATCATTTAAAATATTCAGTAGTGGTGGCAGTCATCTTTGATAACTTCATTACTTTGAACCAAGAGCATAGTAGTGGTGTATTCAAAAGAGCAAAAACCACTTTATAAACAAGAGTTAATTAAGGAAAACATGTACACTAATGAGTCATTAATTTCTTATTGCTTTCTGAGTGTTGGTGACATCATTTGTCACCAATGAATATGATTCTTATACTATTCAGTCTAAATTATTATTCAATTGAGAATTTCTCATATAAAATAAACAATTCAATACATGTGAAAAATCACAAGTCTATTTCCTATTTATCTCTATAAACAATAAACTTAACTAGAAATGGAATGTTACCAAACCCAAGAATATGAAGTCAGCTGATTGGATTCTTGCTTTATCTGGCTCTAGATAAGGCAAACATCACTCTAAATCAGGGATGGGTAAAAGCTGGCCGGTGGCCAGATCCGGTCTGCGAAGGTATTTTGTATGGCCTGCAGCATAAACTAGAACATATTACAATTTCAAGGCACATATTCGTAAAATTCTAGTCAAAAAGAAAAAATAAAATAATGGATACTGTGTACAGTATATGTATATAAGAGTGAGATTACTCCAAATTTTGATGATATAATTAACCATGAACATAGTAAATTGAATTACTCCAAATTTTGATGATATAATTAACCATGAACATAGTAAATTTTACAATTCACATTAAGTTGTAAATTTGTTTTTACAAAATTAATTACGTAGTTATTCACATTAAACTGTAAACTTTTTTTTTTACAAAATTTGTGTAGATATCTAATATTTTGTAACATTCCACGTACACTACCGAGGTACTCCAAATTTTGATGATATAATTAACCATGAACATAGTAAATTTCTCCATTTGTTTTTTTTTACAAAATTATGTAGGTACCTAATATTTTGTAACATTCTGATTTTTACAAAATTAATTACATAGGTATCTAATATTTTATAACATTCTGATTTAATAAATTGTTAGCAATCGATTAGTTTAATAAAATACTTATGTTTTTATAGAAAATTGTCTGAATTTATTAATTTATAAGACAAATTATTTTCTAATATTTCTAATGAAAAATAGTTTCTGCAGATGCTTTTGAACTCTTTGCATACAAATAAAAACTAAGAAAGTAACATAAGAAAAGTATATTTTAAAATAATTTTGATATACAAATATATTGTGTGTGTAAATATCACAGAAGTAGCTACACATGTTAGCAAGTTTTACAAGAATGTGTGCAAATAAACTGGCACAACCATTATTCTTGTTATGTGTAATGATGAGAGGAATATGTTTGTGCAAGAATCAATCTTGTTTGAACATGAGTTGACATTTTAAGTCAAAGTAATTTTTATTTAATTATTAATGATTATCTAATGTTATCATTAATAATTTCCTTACATTAATTAATTATTATGTAATTATAGCACCATAAGGTTAAATTTGCCCTTAGGTACTTTTCAATTTTTATATGGCCTGCTTCATCCTGAAGATGGTTTAATCCAACCCATGGCAGAAAATAACTGCCCACCCCTGCTCTAAAGAGATAACATGAAAGCACTAGACTAAGCATCCAACACTCTGTTAAAGCAATATGAAAATCATTAACTTGATATTTGCAGGATCTAGTTTAATTTCAGATCCCATACTCCAGAAGTTTTTGAATGATCTGGGTCCAGATTATTTAATTCAATTCTTTACTTAATGATTGACTCCATAAATTGCATGCAATTGATGTGATATCATGTCACTGGCAGAGACAAATCAGAGAATTTTTAAACTATAATTTTGTGGATCCTATTCATGTTAATGCAATTTTTGCAGTTTATTTATGTTTTGTATTGAAAATATTGATCTACAATGATGGTTCCTATAATTTTTTATTTTACAAGACTTTTACAAAAATTTCTTTGATTGAATATCTTTTGTACAATTAGCTTTTTTCTCCCATTCCCTCTCTATATTCATATGTTACAATTTTATATTGATATAAAGTTAATTTCTGAAATATTTTGCAAAAATTAATTTTTTTTGATGCACTATAAAATGTTAAAATTAAAAAATATATTACAGACAATTCAAAAATATTAATCATATTAAAGTATGCAATAATATTTATTATTTATTGATATTTTACATCATTTTCACTGTATTTTTGTCAAAAAAACGAGACTACAAATATAAACAAACATTCACCATAAAAATGTGCATAGCACTTTTATTGTTTTATTGCTGCCACTTCTTTCCCATAGTTTTCCTGCCAAGCCTTATATAAACTACCTGAGGTGTGTGATATAGTTATACAGAGACAATAAACTATCTGGGGTCCAATTAGAGCAAAATAAAAAGTATTATAACTATGTTTAAGAGCAGACAATTTTTGTTTACATTATATTTGTTGATAGAAATTTAAAAATTAAAAAAAATTAAATTAAAAATTATTGAAATGAAAGAAAACATATTAGTAAATATAAATTAATAATAATAATGACAATATTTTAATAAATTTATGTAAATTTTGAACTAATTACATATTTTAATTAATATTCATTAATTAAGATATGCTAATAATTGCATACTAATTGATTTTTTTTTATTTTTTTGAAGTTATAGTCCTAATTTCTTCATTCATTGCTTGTTTTATTCAGAGAACCAGCCACTATCCAAAACAGTAATTATTTTATTGGATGACTAAATCTTCACATGAAAATATCATGTTTTTGACAATCTCATATATGGAATGAAAATACAGTAAGCACCAGATATTGGAATCACTGGTTAATAGAATCAGCCGTGTAATAGAATCAAATTTAGTAGAACGGAAACAAATCAGCAAATTCAATGCTTTTATTTTCGTTTATTAGAATCATGTTTTCAGTTTATGGAATCAACCTAGTCCATTAGCAGAAAAAAAATCACATAGCCTATCGATTCTTAAACTCAGGAATTTTCGACAGCGAACAACTCTCCAATCAAATTAAACTTAAAAATTTTTGGTTACGAACAATTCGTTACTGTTAGAATAAAAATAAAGGGAAGAGAGTCTTCTCAGGGGGCGCTGGAAGTCAGCTAGTGTCCGGAGCAATTTCAATTTTGGTTTTGATTTTATTATTGTTGTGCTGTACTGTACTTGTATTTGCGATGACTTCCAAACGCAAAGATGTGACTTTAGACAAAAAAATAAAAATTTTGCGAAGATACGAGAGATTAAATTTAAATTTAGTATCGCAACGAGATGCACCAGTAGAATTAGTAATTTTTTGAAAATAATTTGAATCAAACAAAAATAATTGATTTTTTAAAATAAAATGTATAAAAATACCGTACTATGTCTTTTATTTTCCTATAACACTTAAAGTAGGCCGCAAAATGAATGCAGTAATAAAATCGCCGCATTATAGAATCGCCGGTTATTAGAATCAAAATGACTATGACCAACATGATTCTAATAAGCGGCGCTTACTGTATATGAAAAAATAAAACTAATAAAAAAACGTACTCTCTCAGAAAGAGAACAAAAAAACATAATAAATTATAAAAATTTCAAAATATTTCAATGAAAATTAAATACAATACAATAATTTAAATTTTTTCTATATTAGGCTTAATTACTTAATTAATTGATTTCTTAATACTATCATTTTTTTTTAACTCTTTCAGCTTGTAACAGATTAAGGGAATGGCAGTTGGAATAATCCTAATCATTTATCAATTTCCAGTTCCATTTTCTTCAAAGTTATTTATCATCTTGTGTTACTGATACTGTTTTTCTTTTATTAATAAATGTTATTTTCAAAAATTTTATAAAAATCTTAGAAATATATTAAAATAAAAAAAATTTGTTTTAAATACTTAACAAATCTGAATCATTAATCAATAACTTTAATCTAACTTTTATAAAATGAATTATCAATAAGGATGAACTGGAACTGAATCAAATTTTGAAAAATTACTTTTTCCAGCATCTTTATTTTTCAGTGAATTACATATCTGATATTAAATGTAGTTTCAAGACTGAATTACAGTTATGTTTGTCTCAATTCAATTGTTTCTTAGTTTTGTAGCTTGATTATTAAATTTAACCTCTAAAAATATGTTTCCACAATCACATTACATTATCAATTATCATTATCACAATCACAATCATCACATTATAAAAATTTAACAGAGCTTTTGCACATTTAAATATTAATTTACTTGAAATTTAAAGAAAATTTTGAAATATGTAAATCTAATACTTACTGTTATTATATCATTTTTACGAAAACCTAATTCATCATCATCATGTCTTTCGAAATCTAGTAGGGCTTTGGCACGTCTTCGGCGATTTCGAGATACATTAACAAAGACTTCATGATCTCTAGCATGTCCATCCATTGAGTAATCAGCAATAAGATTCTGTGAAAGATATTTGCTATATTTCATAATGATAAATTTTATTTGTTTTTATTTATATATGTTACATAGTTTAAAAAATAAAAAATAAATAGTCATTTTTAAGAAACTTTCATACAACTTTAATTTTTGGATCAACAGATTGGAAATGACGAGCAACTTGCAAAATAGCCTCTCTCAAGTCTACAAGTATTTCTGTTTGCCGAATATTTTTACTTCGAATATCTTCATCAGTCTCACCATCACCAAATATAATTAGTTGAAACACTGACTTTGATCGTTTTAACTGACGACGATTTAAATGCTACAAAATAAACAATAATGTATTTTAATATATAGGAATTTATTAAGAGAAAATTTAAGATGAACATCAGTATATCATAAATATATTTCAAATATAAACAATTATTTACCTGTTTAGGTAAATTCTTTGCACTCTCTGGATTCAATAATGCTCCCTGATCTGCCATTAAATATGCTAAATGTTTTCTTCTGTGAGTTTCAATAATTACATCAGTAAGTGAAGATGCTAATCGAGAAGATATTTCAAATAATTGCTCTACATCTTCAACATCACCAGGTATATCAGACAAGGCATTGAAGATTTGTGCAGAATTTTCTAATTGTTTTAAATCAGATTCCTATTAAATTAAAAAAACTTATTGTATATTTTACAAAATATAATTATTACACATTAAACAGAATTTATATATATTTTTCTATGAAAGATACATATAATTTGATCTTTCATAGATATTCATAAGTCTGACTAGAATATGAGTCTTAAGAGTTCACTTTTTGCAAAGTAAAATCAATTAAATAAATAAAATTATTTATTTTGCAAATAGTTTTAAATAAAAAGTCATTATTTTTTAGAAATTTATTATTCTGAAAAATTAGAAAAATATGATTTAATTATAAAAAAATTCAGTTTTCCTATGCTGCATAAATTGCATGGTTCATAATGTGTTTAGCTATTTAAAACAACTTTTTTTAGTTAAACACATTATTAAGATATTTAATATGTTTAGCTAACAAAATTAATATTAGATAAAACAGTTGTAGAGATTTAACTTAAATGAAAATTCTATTTATTCTGATGTTTCTACAAAAGAAATAATAAAAGTTCAATTGTTTGAAATCCAAGGAATAAGATAATGCCAAACCATCAGAAAGTATTATAAAATGTTTATATTACTGTATTTTAATTGATAAAACTCTAAATTATTTATAAGAAATTTAAAATATATGATTCAAGACTTATTATAAAATCTAAATAAAAATAAACTGTACATTTTAATGAATGTATTTATTGTTTATTTTTATTTAAATTTAGAATATATTTCTAATATGCTTTCTTAGATTGTGAAAATACATGTAATTTACATCAAAAAGTAATATGATAAATTATTATTATAAAGTATATAAGTTTATCAATCATATTATATATCAAATCCAATTGCTATTTTTCTAGTCCACACAGTATCTCAAGAATGATATAAAATAAAAATTCATGGAAATTATTTTTTAATTTAGATTTATTTTTGAAATAATTTATATTGTCTCTTAATAGTTTTAATCAATAACTTTTTCTTATTTAGTTTTTGATTCATATTAAAATCTGCCAATTTTTATGATGAATCATCAGGAATGCTCAACCATTCGATATTTGACTGCTGCACATTTAAATAGGTCTGATTAAATATAGTGCTGAAGTCCTGTATTTTATTTCAGCTATGCATTTAATCAAAATACTGGTTAAAAATTCTCATTAACTTCTTTGAATTTTAGTTATATGTAGAATATATTTGTGTTAATTTTCTCCCTTATTTAAAAGCTAATAATTATTTGAATATTCTAACATGTTTAATAGTATAAAAATATTGTTTTATTATAAAAATTATTTAATTTCAAATCATAAAAAAGACCATTCCTTAAATACCTGATCAAAAATAAATTCATCAGTTTTCAATGTGTAAAATTAACTCTTAATATATGGTTATTATAATGTAGAAAAAAATCAATACAAATTAAGGATTATATAACAATAATGATCCTAAAATGAGAATTTAGATGTTTAAGTAAAGTATATTTTATTAATTTACTATATTTATTCAATTGTGGGATGTTTTCTTTCCAATTTTCCATTGTCCAAACATGCCCAGTGATTTAAAATTATTACATATAGTAGATTGACATTATATTTAATTGCATATATTTTCTTTATTTTTTGTCTATTTTTGATATACTAGAATATGGAAATGGAAAATTATGTAAATTATTGTAAATTTAGAATAAAATTACTATATTAGTCTATGTATAATGCATAATAGTTAAAAAAAAAATCAAATAGAAAAAGTAAACATTTCCTTATATCTATACTTCTGAAATAAAAATCGTATATACAATGATGTTCTTTAGCAAGTTTTTCATCTTTTAATATGGCTTTAAAATCATAAGTGCTACATAGATCTATTGGTTATGCTGATTATTTGAATCAATTTTAAATTGTGACCAATATTTAAAACAAATGATTTTAGTATCTGTTTTAAACAAATTAATAAGAAAATATATTTTAGTATGCACTTTTATCACTAATATGTAGAATAAGGTTTCTACTGTACATAAAATGATAAAATATAGATATTGAACTATTTTTTAACTTTTCCTTTAATAAATATGTTATACAAAATAATAAAAAATAATTATGTAATTATTTATTTTTTTGTATAGAAAACTATGCCATTACTTATCAAAAATATATTAATATGATCATATTTTATTTTTTCTAATGCTATTTTCCAAAATAAAAAATAATCTTATTTAATTATTTATTTTTTTTGTATAGAAAGCTATGCTATTACTTATCAAAAATATATTAATATGATCATATTTTATTTTTTCTAATGCTATTTTCCAATCATTGCTGCTTACACATAGTAGAATCATTCCAGATCTAATCTCAGATTTTCCACTTTCATAGAGGAATCAGCCAGACTAAAGAGGACAAAGATTAAGGGACCTGAATACCTAATAAAATTTTTTGAAATATAACACCTGAATATGATCCCTGGTTCTTTGTGTGGATGGTCAAAAATTTCTGTATGGTCAATCCAGCCCCAGCTACATTATAATGCAAGAGACAAACAACGGATGAAGATATGAACAACCCAATGTTTCTGATCAATTAGCAAATTTCCTGTGATTATTTTTTGCTCATGCAGATTATCAGATTTGCACTTTTAAGAACAGATGTGTTGGCTAGATTCTCATTTTGGTTACTGAGAATAAATTTCTTTTGTACATTAGGCTTTTCCTATCATTTAACTCTCTAAATATAATTAAATAGGAATCAATTATTAAATGTTTTAAATAGTAAAAATTCTAATTTTTCTTTTTCAGCATATGTAGAAACCAGAACCTGGCTTATAGATGATACAGTCTACAATTAAGTAAATATGGTAAATTTCATTTATTGCATAATAAAAATCTTATCACCGAAACTACCATCAAAAATGTTTACTTAGAAATTATTAACATGCCTGCATATTATAATTATCTATAAGAATTATTAATTTATATAAATTTTAGTAAAAGAGAGCTTATGTTAGTTACAAACATCCTACTTTCATTTTTAACATTCCTAATGTTATTTGGAAGAGGAAAAGAGAGCCTTCATAGAAGAACATATCCCAGATGCGAAGAAGGATCTTCATATGCACTACATTGGCAAATAAGGTTAAAAACCATTGCAGTGTTATTAGTGATAATTCTGTAATTAAAATATTAATGGAAAATTTTTATTATTAAAATTAGGACAGTTCTTAAGTATATTAGAAAGATTTTCTTTAGTTTATTTATTTATATATAAAAGAAGTTTTACTTTATATCATAATGCTGAATTTAATTATAGCAAAAGTACAGATAATATTTAACATCTAATATAGTAACATTTCATAATTCAAATATAGCCCACAACCCCAATTTATATCATTTAATTTTTTTTATTACTTAAATATAATTAAGTTAAAACTACAAAATAAAATCACAATATACCAAACACCATATGTCAAGAAATTAATATCTTATTTTTTTTTAATAATGTATAAATTATGTTTCTTAAATTATTATTTATAGAATATTAATATACCATTTTGCAAGATTTTTTTACATTTTATTCAATAATGAACTCAACACAAATGGTATTATCTGCTTTAGATTGTAAGAATTGCAGATTATCTTCATAGATATATATATATATATCTACATGTAGATATATATATACCGGACATCCCTCGTATCTACATATATATATATATGTAGATACGAGGGATGTCCGGTTACTAAGGTACGTTTGCACGGCACACTGCCATCGTCGCTCCAATCAGGTTGAAACTTGCATGCATTTTAGATGCACATATGTACTGCATAGGTGGCTGTTGTCATTGCCTTAGGTTCAGTACGTGTCTAGTGACAGCCGCAAAATGTCGGTTCCGATCGAAACATACTCCAAGTTTGAAGTGTGAACGGTCATTCGTTTTTTGCAAATAATGAAACATCTACCGAAATTCATAAAAAAATACTGAAGACTTATGGAAAAGGCGTTATGAGTCAAAAACAAGTTAGTGTTTGGTGTAAGCAGTTAAAAGTGGACGCGCAGATCTGAACGATGATCCCGAAGGTGTATGACGAAAACCATCAACAACAAAAACGGATGAGAATCAATTAAAGGTCGATACGATGATTCAAGAAGATCATCGATTGAAAATACGGGAAATTGCTCTACTGACCAGCATTCCTAAAAGCTCTGTTCATGAAATCGTATCTGAATTAGGCTATCGAAAATTTTCCATGAGATGGGTACCAAAACTGTTGACCGACTAACATAAAATGCAACGAATGGCGGCGGCATTGGAACTTGTAACACGCTATCGTCAGGAAAATGGATTTCTGGAGTCTATAGTTACAGGAGACGAAACCTGGGTACACCACCATAACATGCAGATCTGAACGATGATCCCGAAGGTGTGTGACGAAAACCATCAACAACAAAAACGGATGAGAATCAATTAAAGGTTGATACGATGATTCAAGAAGATCATCGATTGAAAATACAGGAAATTGCTCTACTGACCAGCATTCCTAAAAGCTCTGTTCATGAAATCGTATTTGAATTAGGCTATCGAAAATTTTCCACGAGATGGGTACCAAAACTGTTGACCGACCAACATAAAATGCAATGAATGGCGGCGGCATTGGAACTTGTAACATGCTATCGTCAGGAAATGGATTTCTGGAGTCTATAGTTACAGGAGACGAAACCTGGGTACACCACCATAATCCCGAATCCAAAAAAGACTCGATGACGTGGAAGCATGTGAGTTCACCAACACCAAAAAAATTCAAAGTTCAGCAATCAGCAAAAAAGACAATTGCAACTGTGTTATGGGATATGCAAGGCATTTTGTTCATAGAGTTTTTACCACCGAAAATGACAATCAACAGCGATATTTATTGTCAAACTCTCGAAAAACTTCACCAAGCCATTCGACAGAAACGAAGAGGAAAGTTGATGAAAGGAATCAGGTTGTTGCATGACAATGCAAGACTGCACACCTCAAATCAAACGAAGGCCTGGCTTCAGAAACACAATTGGGAAGTTATTGTCCATCCGCCCCATAGTCCAGACCTGGCTCCTTCTGATTTTCATTTGTTTGGGCTGTTGAAAGCTCATTTGTTGGGTAAAAGGTTTGAAGACGATGACGAACTTCAAGATGAAGTATGGCAGTTTTTTAGACATTTGGATCGCACCTTTTACGAAGAGAGTATACAGAAGCTTGTGCTTCGCTGGGATAAGTGCCTTAACATAAGCGGCGATTACGTTGAAAAGTAGCTAACAGGTCGTGCTTTTACTTACAAGTTAGTGTATGTTTGATTTCTATAAATAAAGTAGTCTGTCTGTAATTCACAAATGTACCTTAGTAACTGGACATCCCTCATGTATATATATATATATATATATATATCTCTACATATATATATATTTTACAGTATTAATTTATATATATATGTATGTATGTATGTATGTATGTATGTATGTATGTATGTATGTATGTAATATGTATGTATGTATGTATGTATGTATGTATGTATGTATGTATGTATGGTATGTATGTATGTATGTATGTATGTATGTATGTATGTATGTATGTTCTGTATGTATGTATGTATGTATGTATGTATGTATGTATGTATGTATGTGGCATGCATGCATGTATGCATGCATGTATGTATGTATGCATATATGCATGTATGTATGTATTTTTTTAATAGTGCAATTATTGGCCACAATCAAATTTTAGAAAAAATGTGGCTTATATTCAAGAAAACTGCAAATACAATATTTTTTTTCTTAAATATTAGTTTTATTTCTACTTTGTTATTTTCTAATTATTAATAATTTAAATTATTATTTATTCAGTCAGAAAATATTAGGACTGTTGAAGTTTGTTTCTGGTACTCCAAAAGTTTTAAAAGTAAATGATTTTTTCTTAAATATATATTATAGAGGCCAGAAACTATAGATGAATGCAAAAACATTGTTTTATGTTTTTTTTTCTTTTATGATAATAAAAATTATTTTTAATTGCTCTTAACATCAAATTAAAATTATTTTTAATTGCTAATAAATTTTTAATTGCTCTTAATATCAAATTAAAATTATTTTTAATTGCTAATATCAAAATAAAAAAGTAATAATTTATCAAATAGTTTTTATTTAATGAATCTTCAATTTGACTTACAAATTTTCAAAAACAGGAAAATAATTTTTCATATAAAGAACTATTTTATATTTTGAAATATTTTTATATGCAATATGGAATATTATAATCAAGATACTATCAAAAAATCTCTATTAATTAGTTTTTCATTTGTATCTTTCCTTTTTCAAAGACTATTGTAAACATATTTATAATTAGTTACAATTCGCAAATTCATTTTAAAATAGTATGAAATTATAACCAAAAATCTATTTTATTGCAGCATTTAATTAAGCTTTCCAATAAGTCAGTATGTGAAATCTAAAAACAATTTCATTACTTTATCCAAATTTAACTTAGGAATAATTCATTTGTAAACTAACTTTATATGAACCAGAATTGGATATGGTTTCCAATACATTAACCATCTCAGACTTAGATTGCTTGAAATTACCAAATTCAACTTTTAATTTTAAACAAACTTTTATAGAATTTGTGTCTAATAAGCAATTTTTTTTTTTATTTACTACCTTAAAGATTATTCTGGTGAATATATGCATATCTCACTTTAAAGCACTTCACTAATATGGCACTTTTCAATTATATTCATGTTTATTATTTTTAGTGTTTACCTGTGCTCTTAAGATTGTTTTTAGCAGTGATGAACACATCAGCTAAATCAAGTGAATGCCAGCTGAATCTGGTGCCATTTTTTTTACCAACACTCGGTCTTATTTTTAGACCCTAATGCTATTATTACAAACTTAATAAATGATAATGTAAATATTGTTTTAGGTTTTTATTATGAATTGGCAAGTTAAAATTGTCAATAAAGTGAATATTGCCCTAAAACAAATAGTTTTAGGGCAATATTCACTTTATGACAATGAAACTCAATCTACCACATTAATGAAGTATGTCTATATATTATTTTGTTTTAGGGCAATATGATGGGGTTTTCACTTTATGACAATGAAACTCAATCTACCACATTAATGAAGTATGTCTATATATTATATCTGACAATATAATTCAATAATTTATTTGCAGAATTATCAAATTATTAAAAGATATTATAAGAAATCAATTACAAAATGTCTGTTCAAAAGTTAAAATAATAATAATAAAATACTCAAATTAACAACAAACAAGGGATTTTCAATTCAACCGAACAAACTAGCCAAACTTCCCCTGGTGGATAAAGTCTAAATTACATTTTTATAACAATTATTTTTGAATTAAAGCTATGGTGCCACCATCTGTTGAATTAATAATTAATTAAATTTTAGAATTTAGAATTAAGGTGGCACCATCTAGTAATTAATGATTAAACTATAATTTTTAAGTTAATTTTCCTGAAATTAATTACTAGATGGCACCATTAACCATCACAGATTTAGATTGCTTGAAATTACCAAATTCGACTTTTAATTTTAAACAAACTTTTATAGCATTTGTGTCTAATAAGCAATTTTTTATTTTAATTTAATTTAATTATTATTTTTAGTGCTTACATGTTGCATGTGCTCTATATTAAAATAAAAAATATATTATATTTTTTATTTTAATATAATTTAATTATTATTTTTAGTGCTTACATGTGCTCTTAAGATTGTTTTTAGCAGTGATGAACACATCAGCTAAATCAAGTGAGTGCCAGCTGAATCTGGTGCCATTTTCTTACCAACACATTCTTACCTATTTATCTGTGCAATGTCCAGGGTTGGGGAGCTTGCTTGAAATAGGTTAGGCTCCGGCTCCGGAGTCATTGTTTTAAAACTGAGGTTTTAGTTCCGGCTCCGGCTGCAGCTCCATCACTATAAAAGTTTTTTTGGTATGGATCGCTACCATGAAACAGCTCCGGCTCCGGAGTCATTGTTTTAAAACTGAGGTTTTAGTTCCAGCTCCGGCTGCAGCTCCATCACTATAAAAGTTTTTTTGGTATGGATCGCTACCATGAAATGAATTGATGTGTGTAGCCAACAATAGTTCAGTTTTTAGTTTATCTCCTAACTTAAAATGCAGAATGAACTGCATTTTTGTATTTTTAAATTAAACTGAGCTATTTTGACTGCTTTGATGTGCTTGTGTTTGGAACTTTATATACCTTTATTCTTATCACATAACTTATATTTATTTTTTATACTATAACAAAGTTATGTGATAAGAATAAAAGTATATGTCTGATCTTATATAAATGTAATATTTTTAGATTATTGTAATAAATAAAAAATATCTTTATTTTTTAAGATTTACGGAAAATTCGCCCCCGGCATTTCGCCCCCTTCGTTTCGCCTCCGGAACATTTCGCCCCCAGTAGATAATGAATAGGCTACAAAATTACAAATATAGTCAACTCTCGATATCTGGAATTTTTATTGAAATCCCAGCCCCTTTAGTGGATATTCGATGTTA